>JAMQGT020000807.1:0-282654 GCA_024447675.2 Pterophyllum scalare | reverse complement strand
TCAGACAAGCAACACCAACCTGAACCAGTAGAATGTACATAACAACGTATTGCTTATAAAGTCAAGGCTATGTGTGAACACCATCCATCATGCCGACAGGGTGCGGGGCAGACTACATGGACATGAATCCATACACAGGCTGACTGACTGAGCCAGGTCCTTTGGACCATAACTAGGAAAAAAAGGCCAAGCAAGAAAAGCACTTCAAATAACACAATCCTCAAATGCAAAGCTTGTGTGCACACGTGCATTTTTTTTCCCTGTGTGGAAGTGTTTGTCTATGCAGGTGTCAGTCTGCAGTGTTGTATTAAAATGCCAGTTATTTCTCCCCTCTCTGTCTCTGTGTGTGTGTGTGTGATATGTGTGTGCCACTGCTCTCCATTGTGCAGCTGTGATCCATGTGATTCAGGCTGAGCTGTCACTCTGCTAATCTTCCCCAGTAGAAATACAGCTTGGAAAATGTCATCTGAACATTCCGAATTGTGTTTACACTCGCTGCAGGTTCCATCGCTTCTAATTTGACAAGTCATTATCACCCATGCTCCTCTCCCGCTTCCCTCTTGCGGCCTGAGACACAAAAATAAAGAGGAGGAGGAGGAAGAACGAGGGGAACAAAACAAGGCAATAAATTCCACTCACAGACAAACAACTGTGCTCTCAGTAATCAGTTAATACAAAAACCTTAACTAGAATGGTGAGCATTATTGTTATTTTCATAGACTATGCAGCTTCAGATCTGTGTAAACTTCATTCCCTAAGGCCTATTCATATTTATAAAATGCAAAAAACTAGACAGAAAGCCCTGACGGAGAAGTTTCTTGGCTGTCTTGTAAAAAGAAGCAGCTGGTAGATATGTATGCTGGGAAAAGCACATGGCTGTCCACACCCTCAGGCCCACAGCAAAGCTAGCTTTGACAAGGGCTGTACAGTGGGAATTTGATATTAACGAAAACAAGGTGAAAAGCCTCATACAGAAAGTCCTAGAATTAAAACAACAAAATACATTGTTAGTCCAACACCCCATATGAGCAATTCATCATCTGACATCTCTATCAGCAGGACAACCTTTCAAAGATGCAGATGTATCTTACCATTAACATATTACCTTTGGGGAAATTACTGCACATGTACTATGAGTGTGACTTTTGATTTTAAACTGCTGTCAATTATATAGTCATGTCTGAGTTAGATAATAAATCTGTGACTGAAAAATATCCACTCAAAACTGTAGCCTCCCCCCCCCCACCATGTCCCTTCCAAAAACTTTCTGAAACTGGGTTACTGTATGTCTAGACATTATTTGGACCATTACATTTTGTATCCTCAGGCTGTGTGAGCGAGCATTTCTTGAGACCTCTATTACTGGACATACACCACTAAATACCACGATAATCACAGAGGAGTAATAAATGTGACGCTAAATCAAGGTGACAAGAGAAGAACTGACAATGAGAGAGCAGGTGGGAGAGGAAAGGAAGCAATGATCCATCCATCCATGCATCTGTCCAATCATTAAAGAGACGTCTCCAGTGAGAGCTGGCACTCGGGGCCAGAGGAGTTAATGACACACTGCCCCAAGCCTAGATCCAGGCACCGTTCCTCTGACAAACACATACAAACAAAACAGATCAAGTTATTTCAACTGAAACTTGGATATTTCACCATCAAAAGACAGACGCTTGCCACTAAGAGCTGTTAGAGCAAGGTCTATACATAATCATCCAACAGCATCTGATGCTGGTTATTGACTGATGGCATAAAGTTAAAGTCAATAAAAACCTGTTATTGATATCATCACTCCTGAAGGGTGATCAGTGCTCTGTCTGCACATGCCCTTAAATATTTTCCCCTGTTTAATCTTGTATCGTCTCTGTCCCCCATTTTCGATCCACTCTGGGTGCTAGGCCACTGTATGATACCTCACTGCAGCCTGTCCCCTACCATGTCCCCCAAAGTATATTGCAGTGAAACCTCCTGGATTTCACCCATTACCCATCTCCTTTGATCAATGTTGTTTTTTTTCTTTGCTCCACACTAGAAATAAACAAGCATGATTTACAATATTCTCTCAGTTTCCTGCTGAGTATTACTAGTTCCCAGGTTAACTCACACCTTTCCTGAGTTGTAGTTAGCCATTTAAATGAATATTTTTGCAAAAGAGCATACAACAAACAATCCAAGTTGCAATGTAAAGCCAGCAAAAAGTCTTGGGAGAAAGAGAAAAGGTGGACTGGGAGATTAAAAAAAAAAAGTTCACGTATTGCAGGACTTTCAGTACGGAGAGGACAAATGAGCATGTGCTGAAGATAAAAGAACATTTTCAATTAAGATGAGTATGAAGCTTGGTTCATTAATAATGCAAAAATCATTACCCCAATTATCTTAGTGTCCCAGTTTAAAGACACTGTATACGTGCATGTGCGTATGCTTGCCAACTTTCGCTTGCAAGAGTTTGTCTAGTGTCTAAGTAAACTGCATTTCTGAAGTGAACTGGTGCCAAAAATGTGTTCCTCTTAATGACCACAAGAAGAAGAAGAAGAAAAAAGGACTATAGCTCCTACAGAACTTGCAAGTTTATACATACATGTTTTCAGGTGCACCTGTATGCATGCACAGCACAAAAGAGATGACAAAGACAGAGACTAGCAAGATAGAAAGACTAAAATATTTATGTAGCTGGAGATTTGTGTCCCTGATTCTGAGTCCAATTACATTTTTTTTTCCTCCAAATGGATGTGAATTAGATGGGAGAAGAAGCAAAGTCAGTGAGTGCAGGCAGGAACACCATACAGTAAATGCATATACAATAAGAATAAATGTCCATGAATAGAATGCAATCCAATAACACAAAATCATGCCCTTTTTTGCTGCTTGCATTGACTGCTCTGACATTATAAATTACTGCATCCATTTAATGCAGCGGCAGACTCCCAACATTAACCTGCTAGCCAGAAGCGAAAGCAATCCCATTCACATTTCAAACTTCTGAATTATTCAGTGGCTTGCCAATAAGGAGTGGTGCTTGTGAGGATTGGGCTTTTGGGTGTTCACTTCTACGACAAATGGCACAGATGCTAACATGCATCGCTCCCTAGTGACACGCACACATTAGTCTCATGAAGTTAATATCCAGAAAAAATTGTAGAGTGATTTATGGGGACCGACCAGAAGAAATCACTGAAACAAATTAACAGAAATTATACTGACTAACAAAATGTGCATTCCTCCTCACTCTGTCTCTGAGCTGCCTGCTCTCCCTTGGCCTGGAGAGTAGGGAGGGCAGTGGCTCTGCGCAAGCTTTAAATAGGAATTAGCAGCATTTCATTGTGATAGTGATTGAGTATGGGTCCCTTGGGTGGGTCTACTCATTGTTAACAGACCTTGTAAATCTACAGTAATCCTCTCAGTGGAGGCGAAAAACAAACACACAGACACACACACGCACACACACACACACACACACACAAAATATTATATATATATATATATATATATATACACATGCAAATACATGTGTGTGCATATGCATGCTTATTTTTGTCTGACAGAACAATATATGCATATAAAGTATCTGCTGGCACTCAACACAGAAACCTAGTACAAACATGTTTTCTTTTTTTTAGGTCTGAATGTCAGTTTGAAAATCCTATCAAACCCCCACCCCCAAAGTTTTCCAAGACTGATCAGAAATCTTGGTTACAGAGATGTTGGTTCCTTATATGAACTGCTGCCCATACTGTTTATTGCTGTAGCATTTGTCTTCCACCCACTCACTCACCCACACAAACACATGTGGTTGAGAAGACACAGTGAGAGTGCAAAACCAGCTCACAGCTTGCTGACTCTTGCACTTGAAAGATTCCTGCAGTCAGGGTTCACCTGTCCCCACACTTTACATATTTTCAAATCTCGCACCATTTTGTGAACTTCACTGGGCCCTGCACAAAAGATCGCCGCAAAACCCCAATCAGTGAAGATTCTTAAGCACTTCGGTCTAAGCTGGAGAGGACAGAAGAGGCAGCTCTATGGTCCTTGTTGAGTACACTGCAAAGAAGATGTCACCTTAAGAGGCACAAGAACCGCTATTGATTGATTCCTGCTTCTTTAGAGGCTTGGACACAATGATTATTCCAAGCTTGAATACTAAATTCCTCAGATATACCACCCCAACTAAAGGTGGTAGCTTGTGTTACAAGAGACCACAAAGGTCGAAGTGAATGGTCAGTAGTTAAATTTTCATTTAAAATTCTGGCTTTGAAAATGTTCTTCGAGGGTATTTCATTTGCTAACAGCAAACTCCTGCCTTACAAAGTAGAAGACAGGAATACCCAAAATTAGACACACACACACACAAGGTGGACACCACAAGATGAAAAATAAAGTAAATTCAATGTAGTCAGTAGTTGAATAAGCATGAATTAGTAAATCTACACATAAGTACTGAGTTATATCAATATTATATTGATATAATACTAATATTATATTATTACTAAAAAAATTTTGTTGCAGCAGGCAGAGGCAAACAATTTTATATTGTTACTCATTTGTTTTGTAACAGTGCACAAGTATGATAAACTGATGATAGGAAAGAAATGCCTCAGATTGTGGTAGCGCAGTGGGGATTCCAGTATCAGCTGCCAAATAGCAGCAGGGTGAACAGGCTATGGTTGGGGTAGTTATTGACTTTTTGTATCCTTTGGGCTTTGCTCGGACAACTTGCCAATTATGTTCTGATTATGGCAGTTTTAATTACTCATTGCACAGACTTGAGGTCTTGGGCCTTGAACGTTCTGTTCTAGTTTTGTGATGTTTTCAGTTAGGACACTTTCGATTGAACTTAGGGCTCAATCACAATTTTTGGAATCCCACAATTAAATCAGCGCGATCGTGCGATATTTAAAACGCATGCTCTGGCAATTAAAATGCAAAGCAAAAGCTAAAATAGGGTGCTTAGGGATCTCTGCCTGAACATGTGTCTGCATGTGCCAAAGACAGCTGTTCCCTGGACCGCGCAGCTTGAAGTTTCATGAATTAGTTGGGATGAGTTAACGCTAAAATTCAAATGTCTGGAACAGCAGAAAGTGAAGAACTTGTCCCTCAGAGCGGATCACAGTTTGTTGTTTGGAAATATTTCAGATTTAGTGCATCGGATGGTAACCAAGGACAAATCATATGCAAAGAGTGCTGTGTGCCAGCAACACAACTTATTAAATCAGAAAGCACACCATAAACTGCAGTCCGATGAAACCAATGCGAATGATCCAGAGTCAACTCAGACGTCCATAAAAGCGAGCCAGCATGGCATGTCAGCTCACAAAGATGGGCAGAAATCACCAATTGCAGATGTGTGCCCGCTAAATGGGTAACAGATGTTTCAGGAAAAAAGTAAAGTTGTTTGACAAAATATATGTTATCCTCTCACAGTTATTTTTCCAAAGTGGCAATACCTTCAAAATGTCACAAGAGAAATAGAAACAGATCTCACAGCTGTGCTATGTCTTAGAACATTTTTTAAAAATATGTAATATTGTTTGTCTTCTGAGAGATGCACTGAATTTAGTTGAATAAGGATATTTTTTAATGCAAAGATTTGTACAGATGTGAAGATGTGAAAGCCACATTCTGTTTACGTGAGAGCATAATGGAAACATTCTTTGTCACTAAAATAAATGAATAACTGAGTAATTGATTCATGATCTCAACACTGAACAAAATAATTATCATTATCATTTTTTAAGCTACCGTAAATATGAACATGCAAAAGATGTCACATTTGGAACTTCCTGTGTTTAAAATCATTTACATTTCAGTCATGAATATAATGTAAATGCAACAACTATGTGAGGTCTCTCAGGCAGGTAAACAGGTGTAGTTTCCTGACCTCACAGTACATCTATCATTGTGTTAAAATGAAGAGAAATCAAGTGAAACATAAAGAAATATGAAAAGCAATATCTAAACTTGTGTCATTTCACCCCAGCTGGATTAACGTATTATACTGTTAACTCTAAGTTTATAAGAAAGTAGCAAACTTAGCAGTCATATGTTAAACTGCCCTCAGTTTTATTTGCATGCACTCATCTGTGCCCACAGCACAGGAGCCCACGCTGAGAAATAGTATCTGCTGGTCTCTCAGGCATGTACTTTATGGACTATTTTCATATTTAAGCACACTGTGAGTAAAGGCTCCTCTAGTGCACAGTAGGTGTTGTGGAAATAAATATTTTATACTAGAATCTAATTGCATTTTGTGGCCTTGAGCACCCTACAAGACAATCTGCAGTGCTGGTCTAATGGCTATCCTCTGTACTGTCTGCTGGGGGACAACAGACACACACGCACACTTTTTATGATCTGGTTTGTGGACGCAGATTTGTGAAGCTTGTACACATCTGTGTTTAATGTATGTACACTAGGAACTACAGAAGATACAATATATACTGAAGTATGTGGGTCTATATAAAATATTAAAGGAAGAAGGAACATAATAAATATATGGCAGAATCTGTGATGCACACTGTCATGTCACAGAGGACTCTGTGTGCCCTTTCTGTTTCTGCCCATTGACCGCAAAGTCCTTTTAAATCCCATATGAGGGGCTTTTAAGGGTAAGCGTATGCACATAAGAACACACTGACATACAAAAATTAGCTTAAATAAGCTCTGAACATGACACAAAATGAGATTACAGCATTTGTGCATTAGTAAGGGATATCTCTATATCCCAAAAATATCAACCATTTAGCTTGAGGAACTGCATAGACATTAAAAATATAGAGAGATCTAAATCCCGATTGGGCTACAGGCCACAGAGTTAAGCATTGTACTCAAATGATGGCTTTATTGAAGATCGACAGTGCCAGAAATTTCTAATCGGGGAGGAAGGCCAAATCGATATCAGCGCAGGATCCAGCACCTACCACTCAGATGAGGGTTTAGCACTCAAGCAGGAGTCCACTAGGTCAAGTACCAGACAAATCCCAATAAGGGAATCAACATAATCATCAGGGTATAGGCTGGCATTAGCTTTGTTTCCTGTCTTTTAGTGTGGGCTGATGGATAGTATACAAAGACGATGCTGGACCAGCATCCCTCTATGCACACAGAGAGCAAATAAGCAGATGGTCACGTAGTTATAAAAGTTGGCTGTTAAAACAAAAGAACTTAAAATACTTTTTAAAAAATGCAGCTTTGTGCATCCCTGCCTACTGCAGGGCTGCAGAGGTTCACAGAAATCTCTTTAGGATTAACCAGTGTGGCTGTGTGTATTGGTAATGCACAGTCACAGGGTGAAGCTCAGAAGCCCAATGTGGTTTCTGCTGGCACACAGCCAGAATTTACATATGAATAAATATGAGGGAAAATCAAATAAATAAAAGGACAGCAGGGAAAAATAATCCTGTTAAAGATCAAACAGCAGGCTCCCTTTCCCCTCCTCCTGCCATTCTCTCCTGCCTTGATTTTCCTCCAATTTATACCTATATTCCTCAGGTCATCTACGCTTCCACCGTGCCCTCTTTTTCCTCACCTTTCTCACCCATCTTCTCAGCAACTACACCTTAACTCAGTATATAAATTTCAGGTTCCCGTCATCTTCTTTTTCTCCATCTTTTCTCTATCTCCCCCATCCTCCATCTCCTTTTCGATTTCATGGCCAGTCATATCTTTAATCTTGCTCTTCTTTCCCCCCTGTCCAATGCTCCCTTGCTGGCTTCACTCCCTCCCTCTCCGTCTGCCTCTCTCGCTCCCTCCCTCCCTCACTCCCTCCAGTGCAGAACTAAATGGAGATTAATGAAGGGAGGAAGATGTGTCTGTCATCCAGACAGTCTGATGCAGCCACCACAGCAAGTAAAGTACTGGATCTTTTCAAAACACACTAGGCATAGCGCTAATACTGCTCCAGCTGAGAAGAACGACAGATTAGCATGCCGCTTCTATTTAGATAATTTGTGAATACTAACCATACCACTGAAGCATGCATTCCTTTCTATACTGTAGTGATATAAAGTATTTAGAGTGTGGGTTTTCTTGCCCTTTTCTCTCATTTTTATCCTATCGTTAAAGGATATTCAAAGCACACCCCAGCATCTCATTTCCTCCCCAAGTTTAAATCCTGACAACTGATGGCCACTCGCTGCTCACACGCCAGTCAAACTGCTCCGATAAGCCCCGCAGGAAATTGACTCATATTTTAGAGCTACATCTCCCGTATCATATCCTTCTACCACCCATCACGCCCTTGGTTAGAGGTCAAGCAGCTTTCACTAATCTCACATGCAAATTTGTGCATGTTAAAGTGTGAACATGATTGTGATATATGAACCATGTCTATAATTCATGGTCCATTACCAATGACAAGTCACACTTACGTCCAAACACAGCTTCATACTGATATTAAGTTAGTGCTGGGCTAAGGCATAAAAGTAGTTTAAAAAGAAGAAGCTTTCATTTGAATACAGAGCATCTGTGTTACTATATGTGTACATTTCTCATTCCTACATCCGTGATTCATTCAGAAATGGAAGTGCAGGAGCATGCGGCATGCTTGGTGAACTATTTAACACAAATAGCAATAAAATGCTCTGAACTTGGATCGTTGTCTTCTTAAATATCGAAACATTTCCCCTTTTATATTCCTTGATATCACTATGCTTTTGTATTGAAATGATGCAAGACCATGTGTGTATGTTTGTGTGTATGCTTGCCAGCACAGGGAGCTCTGCTCATCTCTAAACACTAGACAAACAGATTAAATTAAAAGCAAACATTCTGATTAACATGATGTATTAGCTCACAAGGTTACAAGCACCCAAACCCATCGATAAAAAAGGCCAGCTTATGTCACAATTTAACACTACAATCAGCTGTTTATACCCATACACTTGTGCACTCATCAAGGCTCACACAGACTGTGTGGATTAGCTGCCGTTTATGTGCATTATATATTCATCTATCTATTGTGTTCCTCCTCTCAGCCTGGCTGGATATTGCTTTCAAAGCGCCAGACATTTCCTCAAGTTTTTCTATGGCGCTGCACAGCAACCAGGGGAGCACAGCATGGGAGGACAGGGCTCATGCAACTCTACTACTGGTGAGAAAGCGGCTGAAATCTAACAGGCTGGCATACACAACTGGGAGTGCAGTTAAGTCGACTGGAAGACTCCTGCGAGGCCATTGCAGATATGGTTGAGGGAACTGCATTAAATGAGAGCATCTGCCCAGTTAAAATTGATTCCAATTTCTGCATCCGTTTCTCAGATCACAACAAAAGCAGTCCTCTGCTGGGTGGACTGAAATGACCTTAAATCAAAGAGAGAAAAATTATTGAACAGTTCAACTAAGCTTAGATACTGACCTAAAAAAAAAGCTACATGACGGTTAATGCTTCAAGGCAGGAGATGGCTGCAATTGTCCTTCTAACCTTCTATCTGTAATTTAAAAAAAAAAACAGCTCTGGCATTCATGAGCATTTGAACAGCTGGTTTTGACCTTCCTTTACTGCCCACATTATTAAAAATGATAAACAATGAATATTTCATCTTTGAAAGCAGAGATCATGGGAGGACGATGGCTCTATTTTCAACATCAGAACTCTAGCCCAACCACAAGCTTGCCTGTTTTTTTTTGTTTTTTTTTAACTGAGGTAGTTTAGGGGCAGGGCAGCATGGCGGCGTGGTGGTTAGCACTGTTGGCTCACAGCTAGAAGGGCCGGTTTGAATCCACCTTGGCCCGGGCCTCTCTGTGTGGAGTTTGCATGTTCTCCCTGTGTCTGTGTGGGTTTTCTCTAGGTACTCCAGTTTCCTCCCACAGTCCAAAGACATGCAGTTACTGGGGTTAGGTTAATTGTTGCCCAAATTGCCCATAGGTGTGAATGGTTGTCTGTCTCTCTGTTTTAGCCCTGTGACAGGCTAGTGACATGTACAGGGTGTAACCTGCCTCTTGCCCTATGACAGCTGGGATAGGCTCAAGCACACACACACCCCCCGCCCTAGATACCTAGTTTGTGGACATTTTCATAAATAGTACTATATTTTTAGAGATTTTTTTTTTTTGTTAAAAAAAAATCAGTTTAAAAACAAGAATCTGCATTTTCTTTAACGTGTTAAACTCTGATCACAATTGTTGATTCTCTAATATTTGGAAAAATCATTACTAACAATGGGTTTTAAGACAAAAAAGGCATTAACACCACCAAATCTTACTAAAATTACCTAATTCTGCAGTTAATTTGTGGGTCCGGGGTGAACTGAACATCTGGTATATCAAACTGATACACAGACAGCTACTTAAACACTGGATGCTTTTATGAACATGTCCTGTGGGAACGCTCTCTTCCCATTCTGCTTCACTTAAGTATTTACCCTATTTGTTTATTCTCATTGTGCAATTGTAGTGCTCCCTGTCTATCATTTTCTGCATCATAATGCTACACTATTTTGTCTTTCACTCTGCGTACACTTCTATCTCATTCACATGCTAATATTCTCATTTTAATTCTTTTTGCCCTCCCCTTTACTTGCAGTGTTCACTTTCTTCATTCACTGTGTTAATATCGGCATTCTTCTTACCCCCCCCCAATCCTCTTTTCTCTTCTCTTCCCCCTCCTCTTTTGATCTGTGTGCTGAATTATTCAATCTTACCCGGGCTTTTAATTCTCTTGATTGAGCCAATTACCTTCTGGCTGGATCAATGTGGGGAAGGTAATGATTTAAATGGCTGCCGCATAAAGCCACATAACCACTTCAACTGGTGCAGAGGGGGAAGGAGGGAGAGGGGGAAGAGTACATGGAGGAGGAGGAGGATTGAGTAAAGGAAGGTGGTTTAACTGAGGTAGGGAAATGAATATCCTCTCTTTAACACAACCATGCATGATTCAGCATGTACGTTTAAGTGCTTCATTTTGTGTCCCTGACTCTACCTGCTGTATGCTACAGTGTAAAATCATGCAGGGGAGGCAGACTGTGCAAACCCAGTTTCCTTAGGGATTATCTAAAATGTATGGGCTCTGTGGAAACTGGGTCAGTCTGATCCTAAATGGTGCCATCGTAGCAGAAACCCCCTAAGTCGATATTGCCCAGTATCCCACAAACCTTCTCTCTCTCGTCATCTTATCTCCCACGTGCACCTCTTGTTCATGTAGCATGTCCAACCCTATGCACATGCCCACATACTGTACATGTGCACATACAAACACACACTTTCCCCATCTTTGTGACTCGTCATCTCCTGTTGAGTGAGCTGTCCCATCCTATTTGGTCTGCCTCCTTCATCCTCCTATCTATTATTGATGTAATGGAGCATTGTATCTAAATGCAGCCCTGCCTGTGACAAGCTCTCCAGCCAGGAGGGAATCAGGGAAGCAGGCCAACGGCGGTGTGCTCCTACTGGGTTTGCTTTCGGGGCAAGTCAGAGAGGAGACAGATGAATGATTGGGCAGGTAGTTATCTTGGGCTTGGACTTGGCCTGACACAGATATCTGCAGCAATCTACAGATAATGCCACAAGCTGCATTACGCAATGATCAAGCATAAAGCGATGAGTCCTATTTGTCAATATGTAAAGAGTTTTAGTTGCAGCCATGCAGTTGGCATGAATAAAAGCTGAAAATATGAGGTAAAAAAACAATCATTACAGTTGTAGTATTTATTTTAATACCTTTTATATTTGAGAATTCTTTGTATACTGGTGAGAAAAAAGCAAACAAAAAATGGCAATTTAAGCCAGGCTCGTTCACTATGTATTATTTATTTAATGTTTTTGTGCGAAAGAGACCTGAGATACATTTATAATGATAATTTATCTTTATGTCCATCTATAATAGAAGGCTTCAGCTTTTAAATTAAGTTTGGTACTCTTGGTGTTGGCTACGTTCCATCTCAGTAGCAATTTGTGTGCTTCTTCTATCATCCAAGATACACCACATTTACAGTACTTCTCCAGAGTTACCTCTTGTCGCCACTTCTGATTTGTTAGGAAGTCCAACTTGAAACCCGTCCCTGTTTTTGATTGCATACTAGTTAAAGTGGAGCCTCTTTGTGGGCCATTTGAAGTCCAGTGTTCATATGAGCCACTTAATTAAAAACAAAGAGACCAGTATTAGATTTGGTTACCACAGCAACTACAGTTGGGTTCTGATGGAGGGGGCAGCGGTGATCAGTTCCCTTTAACAATGATGATGCTGAAGAAGCAGTGAAGGCTCACGATGAGCCACAGCATAACTGCCTTTCTAAACCAGTCTCTCCTTCTACCTCTGGTCAACAGGACCTGTTTAGATATACAGTGCGGACAATAATTATTTGATCCCCTGCTGAATTTGTAAGTCTGCTCACTTACAAAGAAACAGTCTCTACTTTTTATGGTACTTTCATTTTAATGGCGAAAGACAGAAAATCAACAAAAAAAAATCCAGAAAAAACACATTAGATAAAAGTTATAAATTTATTGCATGTTGTTAAGTGAAATAAATATTTGATTCCCAAGCAAAACATGACTTTGTATTAGTGGAGAAACCCTTGTTGGCAAGCACAGCTATAAGGCATTTCTTGTAGTTGGTGACCAGGTTTGCACACATCTCAGGAGGGATTTCAGTCCACTCCACTTTACAGAAACTCTCTAAATCCTTTAGGGTTCTTGGCTGATGCTTGGCAACTTGAAGCAGCAGCAGCCCCAAAGCATAATGTTTCCACCTCTGTGCTTGCCTGTGGGCATGGTGTTCTTTGGGTCACACTCAGCATTTCTCTTCCTCCAAACACGGCGGGTCAAGCTGATGCCAAAGAGCTTGATTTTGTTTTAATCTGACCACAGCACTTTCCCCCAAGCCTTCTCTGAATCATTTAGATGTTCAGTGGCAAACTTAAGACAGGCCTGTACATGTGCCTTCTTGAGCAGGGGGACCTTGCGGGTGCTGCAAGATTTGATTTCATTAGTGTACTGTGTTACCAATGGTGTTCTTGGTGACCGTGGCCAAACTACCTTCAAATCATTAACAAGCTCCTCCCATGTAGTTTTGAGCTAATCCACCACCTTTCTCATGATCATCCTCACACCATGAGGCAGGATCATGAATGAAGCTCCAGACCAAGGATTATTGATGGTCATTTTATATTTCTTCCATTTCTGAATAATCGCACCAACAGTTGTCACCTTCTCACCAAACTCCTTGCTATTGGTCTTGGAGCCCATTCCAACCTTGTGCAGGTCTAAAGTCTCATCCCTGATGTCCTGTAACAGCTCTTTGATCTTGCCCATGGTGGCGGCGAGGTCAGAATGGAAGAAATAGATTCTTCTGTGGAAAGATGTGCTTTGCGCGCATTACGAGTTGAGCTCAGGAGTGTCTGTAATTGAATGATTGATTGTAATCTGTGTGACACATGGACACACAGCCAATATGTGGGAGCCAGAATTATGGCTGGGTTGTAGGGGATCAAATACTTAGCTCAATAAATGACATGCAAATCAATTTATAACTTTTATCTAATGTGTTTTTTCTGGATTTTTGGTTGATATTCTGTCTCTCTCCATTAAAATGAAAGTACCATAAAAAGTAGAGCTTGTTCATGTCTTTGTAAGTGAGCAAACTTACAAATTCAACAGGCGATCAAATAATTATTTCCCTCACTGTATATATACTGTATATATTTTAATGCAGTAGCCAATTTATTCCTTTTGTTTTGCTCCTGTATTCTAACAGTCATAATTGACATAAAAAGTAAACTTTTGCAACCTAAACTTTATTAATTTTCTTTTACATGTTAGCTCTGTAATAATAGAACCAACTTTACATATTTATGTCTCTTACAGGAAACAGTCAGCCTTTTTAGGGTTAGAATTTGTATTATTACAAAAAGTAATCAAACCAAATGGTTTGCCAGAAAGCACATTGTTTTACATTAAATCATAAATCGCTGACATGGTGTTATTTTATATACAGGATTTAGTTGGTGATTAGCAATAATTTAAATCATTTTTTAAGACATCATTCTGGTGTCCAACTTATATTTTTGTTTTATATGCATTGCGTTGTGTAGTACAAACTTTTAGATCTAATTTATTCATCTGTCTGACAGGGACAGAACCAGAATTAGCCCAATATGCTAATTTTCATCCCCTGCCCTGTTCAGTTCATAAAACAGCAACCTAAAATAAAATCAGAATAAAGATATATGTCATTCAAATATAGTGACTAATACTTAAATCATTACAATGCACAGCTACAAAAAACAATTTAGCAACATTTTATATATACAAGGCAAGACAACATATAATAAACCAATGTAGAACAGACAATACAAATGTCAAGAAGGCAGAAGAAAAGGCCAGTAAGCAGCTAGTTCTCTAATGATCATATACTGGCTTGTTAACAAGCAACAGCTTCAGCTGACCAGTAAAAGTGTGATATGTGTCTGTGACTGTGGTGGTGTTTGTTAGCGTTTGCCCAGCTTTTCATACAATATGTAAAATGTTAAAATATCATAGTGTTCATATATTACAGCTGTCTCAAATATCACAAATTACAGCATGTGATATACTGTAGATTTGCTTTTGACAGGTTTGCTAGATTCTTGAACTTGGTTTTCAAAAGCCAGAAGTTTAGCTAAAATCAACTGATAAAACATCCAGGACAAAACTGAGCAATTCTTGTTCAGGATCACATATAGCACCGAGTTCACACCAAGCATGGCATTGCTCTGTGAACTTGATGCACGTGGAAGAAAAATAAATTCAACTAAAAAAAGCAAGGAAAGATCCGGTTCTAAAACAATAAAAAAAAAAACAGACTGCACCACAGGACACAACTGAAACAGAAATTATAATGTGCAAACCACACAGGTTCACAAAAAAACAAACCCACAGGAGCTGTGTTTATTGCCTAGCAACTAAGCAGTTCTTATACCGCAACAATCTCATATGTAATAAGATGACAAACCACTGCAACTAAGAATATTCACTAGGAAGGATGTCAAGGCCTTAATACCTAGTAGGTGTGGTGAATCAAACTATAAATTCCCTCCCCTGCTCCACTCTCTCTCTCTCCTCCCTCACTCATCTCCTCTCTCTCACTCTCTCTCTCTCAGGTGCACCAGGTGGAGTAACTGATGATTGTCCTGCCCTGATTTAAAGGAGGCTGGGAAAAGACTCCCTCTTTCTCTCCCAGACTAAGCAGCTCTCCAGCATCCTAAGGTCATTGCTTCTTTGTGGGGATTTATTTTCTTTCTTTTTGAGATAGAGGCCCTGGTAGTCTGTTTTGTGTGTGTGTGCATGTGTGTGTGTGTTTGTGTTTGTTTTTTCCATCGGCAGTATACAAGATTGATGTAGCTATTGAGGTGTACTCCATTGGCTTCTGAAGTCTTGAGCTGAAGGCTCAAGACAAGGACAGGGTTCTATGCTGAGGTTCGTTATCGGGAGTGTTCACTATTACCACAATTAGCAATCGCGCTCGGCTATTAGCACTAGCAAGCTATCAAGTGGTCTTCTGATCCCTCCAGGCTGTGAATCTTTTCTGGCTAGATCTGGCAATCTTGGTTTCAAAAAACAGGATATGATGAGGAGGAGAGGGTCTGACTGTGAACCGCTTGCTCTTTGGATAACCACTTGTCATTCACACATCATTAGCCAATGGACAGTCCTCCATTTTGAAACATAGTATGACCCGGATTTACAAATTAGACTTATGTTTCCAACCTGGAAGCTACAGCCGTGATTTATACTGTCAATTGTACTTTTCTTTTATATTGTTGAATTTCTGTCTAAATAAATGTCTTGTCAGAACAGAAACTCTTTTTGTATATGTTACGGTCACTGAGATTAGTTGAACCTTTGTTTATCTTTTTATCTGTATCTTTCTTTTTTGTTTCATTTTTCATTTATTTCTTTATTTACTAGATTTCAAACAATTAGTAGCAAAAATAAACTAACAGCAGACAAATTCTTCCAAAACAAAAAAGACGTGCATCACAGAGAAGCAGAAGCATTGAACCACCACCTGCAGGGAATGACAAAAGACATAGAGAAACGTATACCTTTTACGGCCATTCATTAATAAAGGATATTCCAAATACACCACAGCGTTCACAGAAATGTGTTAAAAAAAAGTAAAAATAATGCAAAATCAAGATTTCAATATGTGAGCATGAACAGAAATGTAGTCATGTTAAAATTATTCATCTAGGCAAAGATGTTGCATTTAATGAAACACTTACATGTACCATCTTTGAAAATATGGCATTTTTTCTGGTATTACTTCTCTTATACTAAACTATGTTTGTATATATGTTGGTAATAAGCCATTTTATGTCACTTCGGTATATGAATGTGACTGGCATTTTCAGTGATTTAACATTTTATTCATCAAACAGTTAACAAAACATTTGGAAGTTTAATCAGTTATGAAAATAATTATCAGCCCTAATCCGAATGTGTCCACCATTGCACACTTATTAATATTTATACTGTATGTCCTTAGAATTGATGGTGTGACCAATAATATATAGTAAATCCCCTTTGTTTTTGTGTTTGCCTTTGAAAAGAAAAATGGACACAATAGATCAATGGATGGTCTAGAAGGAAATTTAAATTAACATCTGCATGAGTTTATAACCCAACAATACCTTTTCTTCTTACGTCGGCACAAATGCAATTGTTTACTTATATTAATTCAGGATTCTGCTCTTTGCATAATCATGTTTCGTCTCCCACCCAATCGCCCATTTTCTGTCCATTCTGCACCTTCAGGCTGTTCACTCTTTTAGCTCTTTTTCTCTCTATTCAGCATACAATAATCCTTGACTCACACCTCCCCACCTTCCTGACTCCTAGTTTTGCATTTTACCCCACCTCACAGCTTTCTCCTCACTTGCTGTCTGCTCCTGCCTCTCGCCCTCAGATGGAATAATCCCTGTCATATTGTCACATTACAGGAGTTCAGATGCTAATAGCTGCACTGCTAATCCAGCTGCCGGCGAGTCTGGACCAGTGCCCAAATGCGCTCTGCCCTGCTCTGCAACAGCTGTGCCTTGCTCAGTCATGCCAGTGATGTGCAGGGAACCACAGATACACACACATACAGACATCACAGGCTGGTTGGTGGGAGGGCTGCTGGCTAAAGTGACCCTTAAAGAAAGGAAAGGGGACCTTGAGACCGCAATAAAAAGATACGTGCTGGACGAGAGGCAGCTGGATGGGGGAGAAAGAGTATTGGAGTCCAAGATCCCAGGCTACAAGCAGCAGTGCCTTTTGGAAAGTCCTTTTAGGATACAATATTTGGAAACTTGTCTCCATACCCTAAAATAACATTCAGTTATTTTAACAAAGAAGAGTGTGAATGTGACTGAAAGTCAGGATTCACCAGAGAGACGCTGATACAACAAAACTTAATGAGTTGTGGATGTGAATGAGCCTTGGCAGGCAATTATGGTCATTACTGTCTCTTACAATCTTTCAGAAATAAAAATTTGCCATTCTATGTGAAGCAGGGAACGTGCTTAAGCTCCAGAACATTTGCCGTTTGTTGTGAAGTTGCTCCAACAGCTCTCCCATCCATTAGAGGGGGGGAAATTGGTTTGCCTATAATCTAAGTATAACACTACTTATCAAAAATTTAAAGTAAATTAAAACCTCCTCCTTTTCAATAAAACATCTGCCCAAAAGCACCATCCCATTAGTCAAAAGCAGGCATGCAGCTACTTCAAAATAATTCTGCTAATTTGGCTGAAACCTCTGGGTTCAATTATTGATGAATGAAACTCACAAGAGCAGGGGATGGAGTGGGACACCAAAGTGGAATGATCGGAGATACGAGAGCTCTTTTGAAAAGGGTGACACGTACCTGTGTAGAGGTATTGTCCTTCACCCTCTCACTTCCAATATTTCACATCACTTTCCCACCTATTCCCTCTCATTCACAGACAGTAATGACAAGCTTTATAGGGCTGATAAGTGTTTTTGTCCGATTCCAACAAGAGTATTTGTGCATTAGGAGTACTTTGGCTGTATGATGGATGGCAACAGCGGGCAAATGCCCTGTTAATAGACGAGTATATTGCATCAAAATCAACTCTGAATCACATTGAGCTACGATATAGGCTGAACTGCTCTGTTAATTTGATTGGTGTGTTTTTGGGCAAAGGCAAATCTAAAACAGGGACGGACAAATTAAATTCTAAAACTGAAACAGAATTGTTAGAAATGATTAGCAATAAAACAGGATGCAGAGCCTTGCAATCTCTAATTTTAAGATTGTCCCGGGAGAATAGAGAGCAGCTCTTCTCAGCTTCAGCTCATCTCAGAGATGCACTGTTTAAAGAGGGAGACCTTTGACCTTCAAACAGAGCAAAGTGTGTAGAGTGGATTCAAACTTTTTGGAAATCTAGCAGAAGAGATAAATATCATTTTTCCAAATGTTATTCTCTCATTTGACTTTGATGATGACAGTGGATAGATGTGCCCAACATGCTGATCCAAAATCTCCCATAGGTGTTCAAATGGCCTGAGACCAGGTGACAGCAAAGGCCATAGCATGTCATCACATTCTTTTCATACTCATCAAACCATTCAATGATCCATCGTGCCCTTTGGATGGTGGCATAGTGATCCTGGAGGGAGACCACTCCAATCGGCATAGAAGGGTTTCATGGTAGAATAAAGGTTACCATTCAGAACAACTTTGTATGGAGTAACACTTCCCTCTAAGTGAAAATCCTATAGATCTACATTTTTCATTACAATAACAATTCTTATGTATATCACTATGTAGCAGTATATATGTACATTACAAGGAGACGGCAGTATGTAAGGAAATGAGCTGTTTCACTCAGCCTTCCCCCCTTTTCAACATTTTTCTCCAAGGTTCACTCTGGACCACTGAGAGGGCCCTGAGCTCACGGGTGATCGGTTCACCCAACACACAACATTAACAAGAGGGAAAGCAAGATTTTAAATAGAAAATTCCTGAGAAAATTTCGATAAAAAGGAACTGAGGAAGAAAAGGGGGGAAATAGAGTTCTTTCCTGTTATTGTTGACTCTTTATTTTCAGTTTGAAGAGAGGGTCTCAAGGTCGCAGTGGTTGAAAATGTGCACTTAGAGGTTTCAAAGAGAGAAAAGAGTGATTGGCTGAGATTGGCAAAGGATAATAGGTGAGGATTGAGGAAGCCCCTGAGGCTAATCTATCATTAGCATTCTAAAGGAACCACTGGGACTTGGACACAAACACACAAAACACAGCAACATTTGCCTGATTGACACAGTTATACATTTTAGAGAAAGAAAAGGAAAACAGCGCACTTGAAAGTGAACACACATGATGCTTCAACATGGTCTAACACAGGGTTATCAAATTTTTCTCATCAGAAGCAGAAATAAAATTCACGCCCTTCAGTTTTTTAAGGCATCTTTAACCAGTTTAGTATAAGGAAGGTCAGCAAAGTCTTGTACACTTTCCCTATAAAAATCACATTCACATTCAACATTGTTTCAACTTTTTCAAACAAGCTTAACATTTATTGGTAACTGATTCATCTTGGGCTTTGTCATTTTAAACCATTTTTATACAGTAACCCTAAATAAAAGTGTTCTAAAGGTGTGCAAGTTGGTAAAAAAGTCTACAATATTGAGTAAAACTAGATATCTATAGGACCCAAAGCTATAAACAATCATCACTGGAGATTTAAACAGAAAAAAAGTGCGTTTTATGTCAGTAGTCCATTGTATGGTAAACACAATAAGATCAGTTGCAGTAATGAGGAGCTATATTGATCACATGCAGTGTATAGTGGATCAGAGGACCTCTGCCAGTCCCTCAGAGCCCACTTTATAGAGCCTGAGAACCCACCACAATCCCTTCTCATTTACAATTTTACATCTGTGCTCCCCCTATCCCACCCCTCTTGATCCATTTTAGAGGTTCTCCCTCCTTTTTCACTTTTTTACCCTCATCTACTGTTGTCTCATCGTTCGCTCTGCCTCCATGTATCAGCCTCCTTATTCATGTAAATCCATTTGCTGTGAGAATGAAGCTTGTCTAATGTCCTGAACACTGCTGGATTTCATGCCATTTCTTCCTGGTAACGGTAGAATAATGAAAATGTAAATAGCGTTAAGCTGGGTAGCTTAAGACAACCTCTTAATGAAGGCAGAGAGAGAGAGAGAGAGAGAGAGAGAGAGAGAGAGAGAGCATGAGAGAAAGAAGGAAGAAAAGAAAGAGATGTTGAGAGAGAAAGTGCAGACATTTTTAGCTTCAAAAGAGTCCTGTCGTCACTGGCTACAACATCACATGCAGCAAATCACTGAGGCGTGTGTATGGGAACCAGCTAGAAAAGGGACACTATAGGAATTCGAGATGTGTGGTAAGAATTGCCCGTCACATAAAGCCTTTCAAAGTGTATCCTTTCAGCATTTCAACTGGTATGCTCCCAACACCATTCAATATCTTTTTTTCTCATGTTTGCTTCTTTAGGCTTTCCCCATGGTTGCCCGTCGACCTCAAGGGAACAATCCCAGCCTGTAATCTGCTGAGACGTTAATCAAGCTTTCGTGTTTGTCTCACTCTGATACGGCTATCTATTAAAGGGATGAACCTAATATTTTGTGAGAATTGATGATATCAATATTCCCTCTGCCTGAGCACTCACATTGCTTTTTACACATGCGCAAGTGAGGGGGAGGCAGTTATGTAAGAAGGGATACAAGAGGGCTTCCCTTGAGCTTTTAGAAATATTGAGAGAAAGGAAAGAGCAAAGGAGAGGAACGCAGTATTTGAACAGAGAAAAACACCGGAAACTGGGCAGAGGTGCAAAAAGTTGACCTCACGTGCTGCTGATGAAAAGATGAAGTTAGGGAAACAAAAGGGGGGGGGGTTGGAAAGGAAACTGAAAAAAGCAGAACAATTAGTTATTTCAAAGAGCGATTACATGAGAGAGTCGGGAAAAATGGAAACAATAGAGGCAGAGAATAGAATGCAAAATAAGAGATGACTCAACTGAAAGAGGGTTTTTGCTTTTGTTTTATAAGTACCTTTTGGCTGTCACCTTTCAAAATGTCCTGTGCCTTTGTATAGATTACGGGTCTACTTAGACCGCGAAACAGCATGCGCGTCCTTGCTATCCTGCTCAACCTTGGGATAACTCTGCATTAGCACATCAGGCTGTTAAGTCAATCCCAGAGCTACTCAGCCAAACAGACCATTGGCTTGATCTTTGATTGTAAAAGCCTGCCAGGCTGGCAAGTTAATCCCAGAGCGTAGAAGGCCAATCAAGTTGTCAGGCCAGGCTCACCGTCAATAACACATTTAGGTCAAACAAAAAAGGAGTGGAGCAGGCTTAAGCTTCTGAAGACATACCTCCATCAAATCGGTTATATATCAAGCAGTCCAAGTATAGTGTATATGTATACATATGCGCAAAAAAGGATGCTTTTAAAAGTATAAAATCAATAAAGGATTGGGGATTTTGTTGGATAACTTGTTCTGCCTGCCTTTTTTTATTGATTGCCAAGTGAACTCAGGCACTTGACAATGTGAAGCAGTAGAAAGGTTATTGTGCAGTCACCAGAACCACCCACATCTGCAGTGGCACAGAAAAATGAACTCCCAACACAGCAACTAGACAGTAAGAGAAAGGAAAAAAAAACGGTAAAGAAAGAGGGAGGTGACGTGGTAACGAGAGGAGTGGAGGGAAAGAGAGAAACACAGAAAACACTAAAAGAAATAAAGAGTGATGGAGAGAAAAGGAGAAAGAAAGAGACAGAGGCAGACAGGGAGACAGCACTATTTACGGTAGATTAGTTGTTATGGTGATAGGGAAAGGAAGGGATGTAGTTGTCAGGGTGATGAGGCTGCAATGGGCTACTAATGATATGTAAAAATAACCGTGCTTAGAAATCACCCTACCTTTGAAAAAAAGAAAACATACTTAAATACAAATACACACAAACATGCTCAGATGAATACACACAGAGCAGTTTGTTGAAGCAGACTCCTTTCATTAGCATATGGAGACATACTCAAATTCCTCCCCCACATTCCCAGCACGAAATCAATTTTTTGTAAGTTTTTGCTTAATGAGGGATGGTAGAAAGATACAAACCAACACTGGGGATGTAAATGTTTAGTGTTATGTGTGACAGCTGTAGCTCTGTTCTTCTAAGGGTCTAATAACGGTGTCAGAGTGTGTGTGTGTGTGTGTGTGTGTGACTGTGTGTGTGTGTGTGTGTGTGTGTGTGTGTGTGTGTGTGTGTGTGTGTGTGTGTGTGTGTGTGTGTGGGTGTGTGGGTGTGTGTGTGTGTGTGTGTGTGTGTGTGTGCATAAAAGGACATAGAAGTGTTGGAAATTGTAATTTAAATGGGCTGAAGGTCTTTCTCAAATGGCATTTTTTTTGTAGTTTTCTGCATTGTAACCTCTGGGTTTTCCAAAGGCATCTGATGTAATGACTGTCAAATATCAACACACCTCTTTCGCTCTTTTTTTTCTCTCTTTCTTTATTTTCTTTACATTTTGTGAGAAATACTACAGTTTTTATTACAGGAGAGACACAAAATCTGCCTCAGGGGGTCACAAGCTAGTGTACTCCTAGTGTCGGTCCCAAGCCTAGATAAATGGGAGAGTTGCATCAGGAAAGGCATCTGGCGTTGAATCTGTGCCATATCTAACATGCAGATCAAGCCGCTGCGGCGACCACTTGGGAAATAAGGGAGTAGCTGAAAGTACCCCAACCAAGCACCAAGCGAAAGCTTATTTCCTGACGTTGCTGTGAAACACTGCTGTTTACATAAATGCAACAACAAAAACAACAGTTCAATAATACAGTTCCAAGAAAAGGTGCTGCACAAGCAGAAAAGTTTGGACAAATGGAGGAAATTAAACTGCATTGTTATCCGCCTTGAGTGGTCAACCAGCAAAGATCACTCTGGGACCAAAGTGGATAAGGATAAGGTAACCTCTAAGCAAACAAAATCCTCTCTCACACTGGATAATGTTCATGCTCATGACTTCACTAGTAGGTCAACAGCAATGCTGGACATGGCAGGGCTGGCACTCTATCTGTCTGTCTGCAGTTTGCTAAGGTTATGTGTACAAACCAGAATGCTGTTGAAAAGATGTTTTGTGAACAGATGAGACCAAAAAAAAAATTAAAAAAAAATTTTTTTTTCAGTTTAAGTGAGAAGCATCACATTTGGAGAAAATATTGCATTCCAGCAGAAGAAACTTATCCCAGTTGTGAATCATGATGGTGAAAGTGTTAGTTTGGCCCTGTTTTGCTGCATCTGGGCCAGGGCGGTTTGTCATTATTGATGGAGTAATGAATTTTGCATTATACCAGAGATTTATAAATCAAAATGTTGGGGCATTTATTTGTGAACTAAATCTAAAGAAAAAAGTGGGTCATGCACCAACGCACAACAACAAATGCATAAGTGATTCTAGAAAATAAAGCTGATACTTTGGAACGGCCAAGTCAGTGTCCCCATCTTAAATCACTAAAAATGCTTTGGAAAGACGAGAGCGTGTGCATTTACAATCACACTAACTTTCTTAAAGTAGTTTGCGACCACCAGGTGTACAACAATATTCAGTTTTTAAATACACAATCCACTGTTTTTTTTCTTAGTAATTAGTTGAATTCAAGATTTCATTTAGTTGAATTACTACAGAGTTTTGCTTGACTTTAAGCAAATAATAGATTTTTGCTTTACTAAATGGTGGTGTTCTGTTTTTACTCACTTAAGCAATGTGACTTACTTATGTAGTGGCTATGACCAACATTGTAGAAACACTCATAACTAATTTGGGGAATTTTAAACCGACTTTTAAGCCGACCATAATAAAAACTTTAATACTTTTAATACTGATCCCTTATGTACAACAGGCACTCAAGGTTTTGAGAGATTATACATCATGACTTAAACTGCTATATCACAGCTATCTAATGTGAACTAAACTGCTTTGATGCCAATCAAAGCATCTAGTGGCACTTGTCCTTTGCCAACACTTGATTACCTGGCAGACTATTACTGTAGTGGATATAAACACACTCATTTAAACATACGCACACAGTTAAAGCACAGCATATGTTGAATATTACATTATTTACCTGTGCCACTAACATGAATGATTCTCCAGCATAATTGCTTCATTATCAGTGGAAACCAGCACACACATTACTCCATGCCACTCTAATCACATGTTCACTTTGGAGTAAACCGCCTTCACAAATCATTACCATGCCACCAAAACAGACACACAAATCACACGTGGCATCTCTCTCTCTCTCTCTCTCACACACACACACACACACACACACACACACACACACACACACACACACACACACACACGCACATGAAATGTTACTGAAGATGCATTAGCTTAAGGGAATATTTTCCAAGCTATGGTCTTTGAATGGAAATACAGGGAATTAACCCTCAAATGGTAATTAATGCTAATTTAGCAACTGTATAATGACTGAGTGGGGTTTATCATGACCCCATTATTGTTTATTGCAGGAATTCTTATACTAACAAGTCTTATATTTTAAATGTTCTCATGTAAGTTATTGTGCTTTTTAATGATTTTTATATAAAAAAAAGGAGTTAAAAAATCATACAAACAAAACTGCATTTATTTTGAAAATCTGTTTCTGTTACTTATTATTACAAAAGAAACTTCCTCTGTTTTAATTTTACTGGAAAAAAATCTTAAGCAAATTAACTGGCGACTCTGTTATACTTTTTACAATTAAGTCGTCATAGTCAGGGTGGGGTTTTTTCATCCTGTAGTGACTTCCATGCTTCTATTTAAAATAAAATCTAAACACGCATTTTTCTGTAGATGTGTAACAGTCACTGAAATATCTAAAAATAGTAACTATCAAAATTGGATGCCTAATTGTGAAATGATCACCAGCAAATTGCAATTATATCAAAACCTCCGGTGTAAAAGTGTATAAATTTATTTCCAGTTAGAAGCCTTTCTATTATATTTGCAAAATAAGGGGTGGGGTGGGGGGATTAATGTTAAAAAATATTTTTAAAGTTGTAGGCAGGTCAGTAAGTAGTAAACTTCATAGTGCCCTCCTGTCTATGGACTCTATAAAAAAGCAGCTGAAGGCTCATCTTTTAAAACAGGCATTCAGGTAGGATTTTATTTTATTTTTATTGTTTGTTTCTTTTTCTGTTGGTGAAGCACCTTATGATTTCTATTTTCAAAGGCTCTTTATAAATACATTTACTTACTTACAGGTTAAATGCCTGCTGAATGAGAGCTACTTAACCTAATACCTGGCCCTTGACAAAATACTTGCTTATAAGGGGCATGCACATAAGAAGAGACACGGGCAACCAGAATTCATGGGTTGACAATGAAATTTGTCAACTTGTAGTGATGACAGGCGAGATAACACATACACACCAACAGGAGCAAAAAAATACTACTGACTGACATGTGAACCAGTGGGAAATAAACAATAGGGTTGTCTGTGAATGTCCACTTGTGACCAAATGTCAGACTGGAAAGTGATGGGTGACAATGAAATCGCTTTTTATGTGGACGGTGCTGTGCATGACTAAAAACATTTAGAAGTCATCCTTGGTGTTCTGAAAGCTTTTTATCTTCACAACTCTGAACACTGATAGCTTCCATCAAAGGCAAAACTAAAAACACATTTCCAATTTCACTGATGATACAATCAACCACTCTTTCTGGTTTAGTGTAGTAAGTAAACATAATTGTATAGTCAAATGCAATCTTATTCCTCTCCATAAAAATATTGCATTATGACTCCATTGCCAGCAAGATGTTCTATCCCAAGGCTATGCAGCTTTTATAAACTGAGCAAAGAAAGCAGCCTTCCTATCTGCACAATGCACCATCCAGGGGCAGTCTGGCTTTCCACAAGAAAGCCATTTAATCTCCAGTAGTCTGCATGTGATCAATCTCCTAGCACAGTGTTACTGCAGCGCAGGCCATTCCTCATCATTTAGAGGGAGAGGTATTGACCAGGCCAGGACAGCCTTCGCAGTGCATCTGCATGTTGGGAGCCAACAGGAAACAATAAAAGAAAATTTCCACTGTATACATTCTGTGTTTTTTTTCTCCATTATGTGCATTGTGTTTATTAATGAAATGAGAATGTTTGAGCATGACAAAGAAGCAAAAACAGCAGATTAAGAAAACCATATATTTACACATGCTCACACATCTTCCAGTTTGTCAGCTTGTTTCTGTATTAATGTCTTGTGGGTTAATGCAGGCCGCTGTATTTTCTGTTTATCATCAATACATCCTTAGTTCAAAATTCCCGCTTAGTGGCTCTCACCAGAGAAACGCACAGAGAACGAGCACAGCATTTTTAATGAGCATCAAATGCATTTGACTGAGCACTGTGATGCAAAAAAAATAAGGAGCCTGAAACTAATTTTGAGTGGGCAACGTCACTTCGAGCCTGTTAAATTGAAGGTTTGGAGTGATCAGTTGTTAAAGTTGGCTGCAGATATGCATTACTGTGTATGGATGTCAAAGTGGACAGTTGATCTTCCAGCCCTAGAAATGAGAGGAATGAATGTTCAATACAAGCATCCAGGAAGGCTCTGGGGTATGAGACAGGCATGACAAGTAGAGACAAGGTTTCACTACATCTTATTTGTGTATGTCATTTAGCTCATCTTCTTGACAGAGGAAATGTATAGACAGGCGCACTTCAGTTTTCAAGTGTCAGAGAAATTGCAGCAGTATGATTTGTGAAATGAAAGGAGAGCACCTTGACAAATAAATTAACTGACTGACAGACTGGCTGGATTGTGCATTCCTGCCCTCACACTTATCGAGTGGTTTATTCAGGCATCAACTCCATGGACTTCATCCCTCACACTGCCTTGGGGCCATGTCAGATTTACAGTTATCCATGACGGGCTCTTATCAGGGATTTGGAGCAGGACTTTGCAGACTCATCTAGAATATTGGCTGTATCTTTTTTTTTTTTTTAATCCCTGCTATGAGACACAGCAAGAAGCCAAGGTTGGGATATATCGCAAGTCACATGGATACAATCACACAGTGCTACACACACATCTGCACATCCCTGACATCTACTGCTGGGACTGCTCTGTAGAAATATCCCAACATATCAGTGGTGTTGGGACAGCAAGCCGATTGTAGTGGTTTCTACTGTAGTCGCAGCTAGCATCACACTCAGGTGGTCTATGAAAGTCTTAGTTGTACTTACAAATACATCAGATACACAACAATGTTAATTTTGTAAAGGTGCAATGAACAGTTGTTTTTCCTCACTATTTAGGAAAATTACAGTATCATTTATGTACATTTCTGCAGTTTGATTTAACGATAAAAATATAATAATTTTGTGTCTTTCAACAGACACCAAAGCAAACAAGCAAGTTTAAATACCATTTTCATTCCATAAACAAACCTTTAAGAAGAGTAGCCTTTACTGTGGTATCTATTCACATGCTTCATTCACAGCCCTTTATTTAGTCCATTATACTGTATCTTGTCAACATTGCAGAGCCTTGTACCATCAAATATATACAAATGACTTGATGTATGTATCTCGTTTGAAAATGAAAACTATTTTGCTGTTTGGCGCAAACAGCTTTATAATTTAACCAAACAGTAAAAACAGTGCAGAATCAGGACGATGAGAGTTGCTGATAGTAAAGAGTTTCTAATGCCTTTGAACAGCTTTTACTATAAACATGCTGCACTCAATGCAATTAAATCAGAAGGAAATAATGAAAGTTTTTTTCTTTGATTACAAGACAATAGTTCATTATATGTTTCTAACAAGCGCGGTTAATCAGAAATATGTTGTCTATTGTAACCAGGCTGTCGATATCTCACGCCAGCTTCTCTACAAAAAGTGGTAATGACTTTGACTTGGACATGTCAAGTGATGTCCCTTTAATTAAAAGACCTTCCGGTTACATACTTTTGAAGCAAGGCTGCCCATTTACATACTGTATTAAGTCATTACTCCAGATATTTAATGTAAGACGATGCCTCTTCTGGGTTAACTGGAAGGAGCAGAGAGGCTCTCATTCTTGTATTTGAGCTGAGTGCAGAGTGTTGTTTTCCACTGCAGCATGTTCACTCATCCCTGCCCGCTGTATTTAAAAGCCATTATTCCAGCTAACAGACCGGTCAGTAGGCCTTGGATGTGTTTAGAGATGTGTATTGTCTGTCTCTCTCATGACATTTGGAGTGTATCAATGGACAGTGTGTTCAAACAGCATATTATTTTGTGTCTCTGTGAGGGACAGCAGAGGGTGTGATGGTGCAGAGATGCAGCTGTGAGCAATTTATAATCAGGGCTTTTGTCTGTTTATGGCTGTGAGTCAGGGGCAAAAGACAACACAAACTGTGCCCTGTGCAACATTCGCATGATGATACATTACATTCCCCCTTTGACTGGGGGGTGACACTGATTGATGTACATCTAGTGCACAGTGCTCAGCATAGTATACTTCTTGTGTTCTCTAGTGATTTGGGTATTTTAATTCTTAAAATATCTTGAAAAACTATGCTGAAATGTAATTAATGAACTGCCTTGCTTTCTAATATGGGTGAGCTGTAGGCCCAAATAATTATTCAGGCAGGGATAATTTTCCATTTTGGCTGCCTTGTATACTATTCACTGATGTAATCAGTACCTTAATAAATTTGGCCTCATCAGGAAGAAGTTTTCCAGATTGCAAACTGTCCAAATGTTGAGTTTTAAAGGTACTTTAATTGTATCATCAAAAACCCACTAGGAATACGTCATAAGTCATATCAATTAGCGATATACATAAGGGATAACACGAAAAACAATTAGCCTACACGAAGAAAAGAATGAAAGGTACAGCACAATGTGATGCATGAATTCTGAGAGGTCTGTCGGCTCATTCCTGCTCGCTATATTATCACTGATTAGGTTGACTGTTCACAGCAGGGCAAAATCCAGGAAATGTCGAGGTGCTCAGAAATCTTACTGCCATTTTCTAATCTTGTCAGGCATACTGAGTCAGAAATTACTCCTTTTTTGTGGCATGATTTCGGAAAACTGGGCACAATGAGAGTAGACGGCTGTGTTGTTATAGCTCAATGAATTTCCTGCCATTTACCTGTTTTAAAATCAACCCAGAGCAGACATGCCAAAGTATATGAATCCATATGTCATGACTGTAACAGAATTTGCTACTGCCATCCAAAAAAAAGTCATAGTAGCCTGTTTTTGACTCAGAAAAATGAATAGATACCAAAGATCTCAGTAATGGATTTAAAAGAAAAGACACACCAAGATATTCTGAATTCATGAACAGGATATTGGTCCACTTCAAGCAAAACCTTTCTAGCATTCAACACGGCAAAGATTTACACTTTGCAAATCGCTAAGACCTCATGGGGTTAATGTCTGTCCTTCCTCATCCCACAAAGCTCATGCAAACTTTCAGGTGGCCACGCTCCCGAGTCCTCATTGTTCAAAATGTCACGTCATCCTTGATAATATCATAGCTACTATAACTGTACCGTCGCCCTGAAAAGTGAATATTTGGAAGGATATTACTTTGGATGAGAGTAAGTGTGTTTGAATAGGCGGAGGAAATATTATATGTCCAAGGCCCAAAACTGAAGAGCTTCATCTGGTTTATTTGGCCAACTTCAACCGCTGCCACTTCATCCTCAGCTTCTCAGCTTCCTCAGTTGTCAATTTCTTGACTGTTTGCTGCTGAAACTCTGTTTCAGTCCAATGGACAGAGCAATGCCACAAGGTCTTTGAGAGGATCACCACAGAGACATGTTTAAATTAGCATTTCGTTTTGACTCCAGAACTGATTCAAATTCACACACTGCACACTGTGTTGGATGTTCCCTGGACAGATAGTGCTCAATGATTGTCTCACTACATAAAATATATTTTTTCACCAGCGAGGATGTGTAAGTCTTAAAACACATCCAGCAACATAGTGTTTTAAAGTCTGCTCGCCTTCTTTTAAAGTCCACTTACAAGAAATGTCTTGAGTGTCACTGTAGGTCAAAAGGGACAAACTGTCCTGTTTCCCAGTATCAATGCTGGGTTCCATCAGTTTCACCAAGCACTCACTGCCTTCTCTGTACATATATCCAGTGTAATCAGAACCCAGTAATTTGGGATTTTACTATAAACTTGATCTGTAGGATGTCTACTTGATTTACTTGATTTCAAGCTTAGGAAGGTTTTTTTTTTTTTTCTTTTTCAATACATTTTACCTGTACAATGCTTTTCTTGGCTTACGGCCATACTACCCAATCTCTTCTGATCTCGGAAACTAAACAGGGTTGGACCTGTTTAATAATTGGATGTGAGACTGTAGCACTGTTGCCACATAACAAGAAGGTCCCGGGTTTGAATCCATCATCAGGGCAGGGCTTTTCTCCGGATGCTCCAGCTTCCTCCCACAGTCCAAAGACATGCAGTTAGTGGGTTAATTTGTGATTCTAAATTGCCTATAGGTATAAATGGTTGTGTGTCTCTTGGTGTCATCCCTGTGACAGACTGGCAACCTGTTCAGGGTGTACCCTGTCTCTCACCCTGTGACTGCTGCTAAAGGCTCCAGCCCCCCTCCCCCTAAATCTTTAAATTAAGAGCTATTCTATATGACATCAATCTTTAAAAAGTAAAATCCTTTAAATGCCTTAGAAAGCTACTTAACGGAGGAAGTCAAATATACTGTCAAACATAGTTGATAGTGTTAACTGATCACCAATGTCATGAATCTAGTCTTCCAGTGATTTAATCCATCTATCCTTCCAGCAATACACAGACACCATGTGTAAACTTGGCTATAACCCTGTTCTCTTACTTTAAACACTGTTTAACAGAGTATTGTGCTGCAAAGTGCAGACCAAGAGGTTTTGCGTTTTGTCTATAAATTTGTTATCCATATTCAACAGTGTTCAGTGTCTCTTTCAGTCTGCTGCAAACTGATAATTGGGTTTGTAAGGAGACTAAGACCCCTGTCAAAGAGTCCCTGTCTTGTCTAATTAAAGTCTAGATGTTTACAGGCTGATCTGTAGCCAGAAAACTGTAGTGGGCCTGTTTAGGTCAGACTAGGCCAGGTCAGACCAAGACAGAGACAACTGGAGCTTGATGGACAGCTTGTTTCTGTCACCAGTAGTGATTCTCAGGCAGAGTCAGCACTGCCTTGGTCATTTCAGTGCACAATAACACCGGGGTGAGCACAACGCCTGGAGTAAAAAAACCCAAAAACAAACCCTCATTTGCAGAAGCACAGCAGGTGTGCATCAAAAAATGATCTGTCTGTATACAGCTCATACATGCTTCCACATGCATGATTATTGTTTTGGAGTAGACAATTGTTTTTGGTTGGGGAGTTTGGTTTGTGTGGTCTGCACAGTACACAAACTAAAAACAAGTAGATATCTAATTCTTCTGAGCTTGAAGGTTCATTAAAAGCACGAGTAGTACTAAGTGTGGCATAAAGAGGAAAAAGAGACAAGCACAGCTTCCAGACCTTAGGGAAACTCATTATTTTTGGAAAATACAGGCCTAAGCAGACTTCACATTGAATAATTATAGGATTTTGGGGAACACTGGGAGTGACACCCAGACACTGGGAAAGAAAAATCAATTGTATTGTTGCTTCATCCACGATCTCTTGAGGGCTAATCAAGCCCTCAGAACTGATTCTTACCCGAAACTATTCAAGGTTGTGGAGTCAAATTCCCAACTCTTTCTGCAACCCTACAGAAACAATAGAGTATTCCCATCAGAAAGAGAATGCCCCACAAACAAGGCATTAGACCAGTAGTCCAAACAGTTCTCTTTTTTGTCTCAAACTTTAACTTTCAAAATTTTCTGTTTTTTGACTGGTTTGGAAAACCTATAACTTGCTTTGACCCATTCTGGAATGATTATTTGAAGCCAATTTAAGAGGTGCCACGGAAGTCCACCTGCTCAGTCTCTTTCATCTCCAGCACACAAAGACAAATGTCTCAAACCTGTGAGCCAGAAAACAATCACCTATCATGTGGCTTTATCAGCCAATTAATCTCCTTTACCACTACATTTCATCTTTAACCTCAGTTCTCTTCAGTTTGTTGGTACCAGTGATGAAAACTGAAGGAGTAGGAAAATATATTTTTCAATTTCATTTTTTAAAATCAATTTTCTTTGGGCAACTTCAATTATTGAAATGAAAACAACAAATAAATAGGTAAGTAAAAAAATTTATTTTACAGCACCTGCTCTTTCATCAGTTAAAAAAAAAAAAGTCTGGTATGGCATTCTCCATTTAGAGGAACAGATGTGAAAAAGCTGCATTTTGCTCAGGTTAAGTAATAACTGAAATGTTAATTTCATGCAAACAACTGCACTAATATTAACCTCACAAACTTCCAGCACTGAGTAAAATTTGTTTCATTATTCATTATAAAACAGACATTATTTATTTATTTATGAATTCACATATTTACTATTCAAATTCAGTGCTGTTGTGTGTTCCATCAGTTTGCGTTTGTGACAGAGTAAAAAAAAGAGAGAGCTGACGTGACAGTGTGAGCTTGATTTTCCACATGCCTTCATTTATAATCTTTCAGGGAAGCCTTTCAAAAAGGCTAGCTAACCTTCATTGTGTCAGTCAGATGTCTTTGACCTCACACTTGAGAGGTAATATTGAGTTTACCACTATCAATATTTGACCAAAGGACCCAGAGGACTTACTCGATTGACCTGATGTATTGTCCTGACTCTGATCTATGCCAAAATGCGGGTAGGCTCGTACAAAAGTGACACACAAGCAAAAACATCCAGTGAAGTGACCACAAACATTTGTTAACTTGCTCTCTCAATGACCGACTGTATTCCAACCTCGTGACAAAAAACTCATTATAACCCAAGCCATCATATTTTTGACTTGTTTGTAATTATGCAAAAAACAGAAAACATGATTAATAGTAATACTGACTTAATATTTTGTGCACTTACAAAACTGATTAAGTATAAAATTGATTTCACTGAAATGAGTTTACCCTGCTGTCTAATGTTATTATAGCTTAAATGATTTTTTTAAACAATGACTTAGAGGGTGCAGTCATAGATTAGCTGTGGAAACCATCACTAAGCTATGCAAAAGTACTCTGACCTTGACCTACAAGACATACTTTGAATGTCTAAGATGTCAGCTGTATTTTGAATACACTATTTTATTAGAATTTTCATACTTATTTGCATTTAAGTAAGGTCACCTCTTGTACAATGCCAAGCACCACTTCCACATGTTATAGCTCTAATGTTCAGTCTATCATAATGACTGCCTTTACCCAACATGACAGGATCATAAAAAGAATGCACAATATATATGTAGTGAGAGAGAGAGAGAGAGAGAGAGAGAGGCATCAACATATGCAAATTTCCAGTTGTTACAGGAAGCATACAACACAACAATGTAGCAGGGTTTCATGGTTGCTATGACTATTTGCTATCTTGCTGGTAATGATAGCGAAAACTGATGTCTGACTAAGAGATGTTCTACAGCCATTCTGTGAGTCTAGGCTCACTAGGCCATTACGTAATAGTGGAGACCTTACTTAATGCACATAACTGAAACATAATTGCGTTTAGTGATTCATTTTAGACTTTTGGTTTTGATCACTGTTTAATTCAGTTTAAGCACCAAAATTACCTGGAGAGGTTATGGAAGTGATACTGGCTTGTATTAAATCTGACAAACAAAATACTTTTTTTCTTTCATATGACAAATCAAGACGTGACAACGGCATGGTAACCTGTAGTCGATAGGTGGTTATATCACACCAGATTTACATGTAACTACTGAAAAAACTATGAGAGGTTGCCTAATAATCTGGGCTCCTTTCTGTTTGTCAGTGATCAAAACTGGTGAGATAGAACTTCTGCTCAACAAGTAGGAGAAGGACACCTGTATTACCCATATCAATGGGGTATTGAGCCATTTAATGGGTTGCATTGAAATCCAGTTTGGGTGAACCTAGATAGCCATTCTGAACAAGGAGAGATACATGGACACTCAGTCAATGAGATGAATAATTGCAGACATAATTTTCTTACATGGCCTTCATAAATGTATTTTGATTACCTTGGATTTAAAAGAAAATCCACTAGTCTTCCAAAACAATGAACTTACAATAATCTGACCATTAAGATTATTTTATTTTGAATAAACTGTGCAAACCTGTCCTTGTAGTTAAATAAGTCAGCTTATGTGTACTGCTTTACAGTACAGTAAACTGTAGTCCAAATTTTCACTGAATGAAATGATGCAATCCTGAGAATAAAATGGCCAAGGTGTAATGAGCAGCCAAATATGCATAAAAGTTAAAAAGTAACAAAAAAACAAGCTTCTAAAATAACTCCATCCATCCATACATCCATCCATCCATCCATCCTTTCATCCATTCTCTTCCGCCTGTCCTGTTCAGGGTTGCATATATATATATATATATATATATATATATATATATGTACTTTAAAAAAAAGTGTGCTTGCATTAGTGTGCTTGTATTCTGTGTCACTGACGATCACTGTCACTGGATGTTAAAGCACATAAACTCATTGATATGTTGCCCTTTTGCATCAGGGAGTGTGCTTTCCCATAAATATAAAAGCTAAAGGTCATGTCTGCAGTGCATGCACATACAGATAAACAGAAACACACACAAATACCAACAGATTATACATCCTTGTGGACATGCACATAGACAGCTGTAGCAGCTGACATGGTGGTCTTGCTATACTTCATTCCTGTCTGCTTGGAGGTGGTGGAGTTGGCTTTCACAGTTGATCAGAAACTACAAAACAAAATAATTTCTTCTTCTCTGAATCCCTGGGAAACGTCCTTCACTTATACGTCATTCTTACTTCATACTTCAATCATACTTCAAATGATTTACTGATCATTACAAATGCCACCAACATGAAATGGTGACATGTAATACAAGTTCTACATCTTCAGTGGAGCATCACCTTGTCTTTGTAACATTTTAACTGTTTTCTTTACACCCCAGACTTCATGCAATGAAAAGTTTCTACTTTCAGTCTTTTTGCTCTCTATTTTCTTATTTGACCTTTGCATTTGTTCACAATTGATGTTCAATTTGCTGGCATTTAGAGCCATAATGAGTTTCACATTAACACTTGGTGACCCAGTCACTGAGCAGTTGGATCATTTAGAATCTGTCACTCTTTTTATATTGAGGTAGGTCTTGAAAATTCTCCATTATATATATGTGTGTTAAGTCACATGCTCTTCACCTTAGACACAAGCAAAAAAACAAAACAAAAAAAACAAAAAACAAAACTGCAGTAACAGATAATTGCTGTATCATTGCTATATTCTTAGCAATTGCCTGATAAGTGGTGGAGTGGTAGAGTTGAGGTATACTGTCAAGAAATACAGTCTAATACTGATGATAACTGCAATATAAATTCTAGACTACTGATATTTAGCACAGACAGAAGTTAACAAACAACTGCACAAAACAATTCAATTATAAAAATTCACCAAAAGTCTCCAAATTACATCAGCCAGTGACGCCAACCATTATTATTAGCAGCTATAAACGCTGGAGCCTGCTCACACACATGCATGAAAACAGCAACATAGAGGCTGTGCGTGCACGTAAGAAGTAGGAGGAAACATAGCATAAAATACCTGAGCCTCTCTTAGAGACCACCTTTAAACTCTTGGACAGGGTGATGTACAGCAGGATCAGCAGAGGGCTGGGAGGTCTCATCTTCCCCCCGTCCTCACAGCCTGAAAAGAGTGAAGGAGGGAGAGGAGGGACGGCAGAAGAGAGAGAAACAGCCATCAGTCACTGCCATTACATGAGATCAAGTACCTCCTTGTACTACTAGACAACAGTAAGTGTCAGTGAAAAGGGACATTCTATAAAAAAGCAGGCACACACTCTTTTGCACAAATATTTGCACACTCACTGAACACTGGGAGCAACACACCCATTTTCATTTTCCCCCTGGGGGGGGGGGTCATTCTTGGAATGATTTTCTTTCATGGAGTTATCATTACAGGGATATATTTCATGAAAAACCATTCCCTAAGATGCTGACAGATCAATAAAGAAATAATTACATGTGCAAGAAAGACCAGTTTAATCGCCATTTTCATTAAAAAAAAAGAGGGGGCGGGGGTGTGACACCTTGAGGGAATTTAAAATGATCACCTTCTGACTCGAAGAGATGTAGCAAATATCCCACACATACACCTTATATCGACGCTTATATTATATTAATTAATGGAGGTGACTCACTCTCTACCCCTCGTCCCTGAGTAAATGACATAATCTAACATGTAGTAATTACCCCTTAATAGCCAGGTCTTGAAATAGTGCTGCAGCTGCTGTATAAATTTAAAGTGAAATGGGAAAAAAATTAAGAAACTGTTTAGCTCACAGGGTACAGTGAGCTGATGGCAAAATCCATCCATGTAATAAAAGCTTTACAGACATCAAATGAGAAACACAGTTGCAAAGTAAATTAGGTACCGTTTAACCTGTTAACCTGTTAACATCCTAAACATGTCAGTGGCAAGCTGGTATGTTTAGGATGTTTAGAGTACCCTTAAGACCCACGTTTATAACATTTTGGCACGCCTAAATATGAATGTTCCCCGCAGTGCTTAAGATCGACACATTGCGCATATTTCTTGGTTTGGACCAAAAACCTCCTGAATGATCTCCTAGATACGTTCACTTTTACATTTTTTTAGACAGACATAAAATATGTTTATGAACAATTAATGAAATGATAGTGAAACAAAGGAACTAGTGCTAGGTTAGCCAGCTGCTGGCAACAAGGTTGAGCAATAACTGGATAATGCTCCTGTCAGTCTAACTGCATTGAAATGAATAAAACAACACACACAGAATTGACCCAATGAACTTGAAACGAAGAGATGGGCCTTTTGAAGACAAAAACTAAGAGAGACAGAGCCAGGAGAGACTTTGGAATCCGCACCAAGTCACGTGCCCTCCAGATTAGCATAGCTAATGAAAGGGGCCTCTCTCAGCTTGTGTTTACACGGCACTCACAGCTCCTACTTTAAAAAAAGAACCCTTTCTCTGCCCCTCAATCACAACTTTCAGTCAGTAAACACCATTATGCCAATAATGCCAATAAAATTCCTGTTAAACGCCACAGCTGATTTGCTCCTCTCCAAACAACAAAAAAGTCTTCTTTTAAAAAATAAATAGCAATAAGCCGGAGAGAGTTGTGAATGTGTGTTTTTAGCTGCAGCTGTAACTCCATGATGGTTTATGGTTATGTGTGTACACAAATCACCAATCTTAATGACCATATGCCTCTTTAAACATAAACACATCCCACTACAATAATGTCTGTGAAATTCAACGAGACAAGCGTAATGCGGGGAGATGAAGCTACAAAGTAAATGACAAAGGTAAAAGCTGTAATGCCAAGGGCACATGTGCAAAGAGAAAGAGAAAGATTTCAGTACAGTCGCAGCATGATATTTTCTTTGCAGTGTACATACTGTACCTTTCTTATTTCTACTTTATAGTCAGCTTGCTGTCTCTATTGCGCTTAATGTCCTCACTGTATTTCTGCAGTCAGTAAATGTCAGGATATCATGTGATTTAACCTGGTATTTGGTGTTCAAGCATTCTACTATATCAAGTGCCGTGGAGGTTAAAATGAGCGCCATATAACTGTAGCATGACCAGTTCAACTTTGGACTACGTCTCCCCATAATTCATGTCAATAGTTTTGCATTAAGTTGTCAATTGCTGGCATTGTGTCACAGGAAAAGTAGTGTAATTGTTAGATGCAAGTTGATTTGCTAAACAAAATGATTGGCAGGTATTGTGTTTGTGCAGCATGGGTAACTGCCCCTCCGTCACAGCCTAATTCAGCTGAACAATGTCAGTGACCCTCCTCTGAATCCCAGTCGTGTTACGCCTTCACAGTCTCAGTTTGGGCCTCGCCAGCCATGACATCACCCCCCCACTCCCCAAACAAACACTCAAAACCCACCTCATTTCCTGTCACCTCTATTTTCTTCATTCTCAAGACAACACAAAAGGGCTAAAGAAGCAACTTAAAAATAAGAACGGTTCACAGAACAGCTCCTCAGTGTACTTTTTGGAACAGGCTGATTGCTGATGAACAGATTGGGAGTAAAGCTACACACATTAGACATCAGCCTGTAAAGCAGCCCTTTGACTACCTCAGTGTAGTCTCTATTATACATGTGGGTCTTTCCAGTGACTAAGCTGAAAGTCACACTTTTTTTTCTTTTGTTCTTGCGTTGTTCAAATCTCAGAGCTTCTTTCATCATTTCATGATGCTCTGTGGAAGCACACATATTTGAATAATACAGCAATTACCTTTGTGGTTAATATCCCAGAACAAAGAAAGTCTAATGAGTTTGAGTTAAACATACAAGGCAAACTTCTTTTAGCATAACTGACTTTTTCTGAAGGTATTAAGCTATATAACATCCAGGACATCAAAAGCTCTAAAAGCAAATTCAAACTGTCTAATAAAAAAAATGTTTAATGGTTTTAGAAATAAAAAATAATATATATCACTGCATTCTTTTGTTCTAATAAAACACTCTGCTATTGCTTGTATAGTTAACAGCGAGGCTTGTTCTTCTGAGGCGTCAGGAGCAGGTGTGTTTGAGGAGGCACACACAGAGGCATGGCGTGAGATCCACGCTTCAGCGATGCATGAAGCATGCGCACATCATCACCCACAGTAGCACACATGCCGTTTGCCTGCTGCTTTTTACCAGAAAATGAGGAGCACGGCCCAGGACCGCCTGCTGACTCGCCCCTGACAAAGTAGCAGAGGAATTTACTGTCTGTTGCCATTGTTATGGGACTGTATCTTGCAGGATAGCAGTATCTCCTCCCAAATTCAATTATCACCTCAGGCTATTGGTTGCAAACACACCCCCTCTGTTCTGTGCATGTTGTGTGTCTGTGTTTGCATCTATGTGTATATGTGTGTGTGCGTGCGTGCATCCATCCATCGGACTCTGGGTATGTTATCCTCATTTTCCAATTTTTTCTTATCTCTCAAGACTTCATGGTACACACAAATTCACGTAATTACAAGCACTACAACACCTTGCTGATATAGTATTAAGTGGTGGAGTCTGAAGCTAGAGAAGGAAAGCGCCGCCATCTTGGGTGACTGATCATGTGATTTAGGAATTGAATCCAGTTTGAAGGGAGCCTGTGCTGTGGTTTAAGTACACTTTAGATGTGACTCTGCTCTAAGACCAAAAATGTAATTTGAAAGGCATTTGTCTGAATCTTCTTGCAGCTTTCTAAAAGTTACCCTGTTTGTTGATTATATTTGGTTTTAACTTATACATTAGGTCATTTACTGTCTTAATTATAATAAAATAATTGTTCCAAAGGATTTATAGCATGTAACAGTCAGTTTTCCTTGGTTTCCTTCATCTGTCAAATAGATAACACATTTAAAAGTGAACATTTAAAGAGACAAATACAAGGCTAGATTATTTATCCAGCAAAGTAAGACATTCATTATGACAAGCTTGAAGAAAGAGTCTCTCATTAGCTGTCTCTGCTAAATGCAGGTAGGACAATTTATTCTCAGGAATAGATGATGAATGAATCCCACACCTGCAAATACAATGGTTTAATCTTTCCCCCACACACACAAACAGGCCAAGTGATTTTTGATCAATGTTACGAGTAATAACTGCGGAATATTAAATGATTAAATTAGCTGTATATATATATATCATAATCCTGATGTCATGTATGGAAACATGCATATAAAGGGTATTTGTATACCACCATTTCATCTATAAAATTATGTGTTATTTATGTGCTTCAGCAGCCAGCGACTGAAAAATTACCTTTGAAGCTCTGAGAGATAAATAAACTGACTGATATTATTGATAGCAGAACGCAAACTCTGAATTCAATCAAATTAAAGAGAAGGTCTAAATTATTCAAAAATGAACATGAATCTGTGTGCGGATGCAGCTCTCTAACTTTTATCCTTATCTCCCTCCATCTGTAGATTTAGCTACGCTAACATCAAATGCGACACCAGCAAGCAGAGCAGCCACAGATGAAGATGAACAAGACAAGCACAAGCAAAACACACACACACACACACACACACACACACACACACACACACACACACACACACACACACACACACACACACACACAAAACTGAATGAGTCATAGGTGTTTCTATGTGTCACTGTGTCAAAGATTCATGCTGGGATAGCTAGTAAATGGCAAAGCACACTGTAACTGTGCTTACTGTATGTCTACCTGTTCGTCATTCAGCTCAATGTGGCATCTGCGTGCACGTGTGTGTCTGCTCTGCTGTTTGCCAGATGTGTCACAGTGTGAGTCAGGCCCCATGAGCGGTATACGTGCAGTTTTAATGTGAATCAGTGCCTCAGAATAAAAAATAAGCTTGGTGGTATACGCTGAGTGAGCGATTCGTTAAAACACCATTTGACCGCTTTTGACCATGACCAGCCCTCCTTAATCTCCAGAGGTTGGCCATAGGTGGTTAGAGCTAACGAGCAAGGTGCTGTGAGCTATGCCCTGCCTCAGTCCCAACATGTACCTCTTCACTGAGTGAGATTAATTACCACAAGATCCTGAGCCAATCCACACCCCTGCTGTTCTCTGAACTTCGAACATAAACACACGGAGACTGCACATGCACATAAAGAGCACATTCACGCACATAAAAAGCAGCACTGTGTACATCATTAATCAGAAGAGCTTCAAGGCAAACTAAAGCCATTTGCTCATGATCGGTCAAGAGTTGAAGGCTTGTGGGTTGTTGAGGTCTGACTTCACACACATTCCACCAGCAGTGAAGCATTTTCCTGCAGTTGTTGTTGAGTGCTTTCAGCCAGGTCTCCCATGCCCAGGCCATTGTCAGCTGTCCAAGGATGACTGGCCACAGAGATGCTCTTATGCTTCTAGTCAATGCTGCCTTTGATGGAGAGCAGGGGCCAACACTCTCCTCACCAGCAGCCACAGTGGGTGTACACTCCCCACTGGGGCTGTTGGACCACAACTGACGCACAGGTAGATTAGAAACACTATCAAATGCAAGCACAAACCCATTTACACAGGATGGTAAAAAAAAAAAAATGTAGGTGTGCAGAAAGTTTTATATACAGTTTATACGTATGTTATGCCTTTATATCTTTATATCAGATTTGACTAGTTTAATCTAAAGAACTTTTCTATTTATTATTATTATTATTATTATTATTATTATTATATTGAGGACAGCAGAGTGGTGCAGTGGTTTGCACTGTTGCCATTAGGATCCATCTTAAGTCTGCATGTTCTCCCCGTGCTTGCGTGGGTTCCCTCTGGGTCTTCCTACCACAGTCCAAAATCATGCATATTAGGTTAACTGGCAATTCTAAATTGGCCATAGGTGTGAATGTGAGTGTGAATGGTTGTCTGTCTCTCTGTGTTGGCAACCTGTCCAGGCTGTGGATAGATGGGTGGATATTATATTGTTTTTGGCATTCGGATTTGTTAGTCCTCTAACTATCGAAGCTGAATCTGTGTAAAGCGCAAAGGAGAGAATGGATTTGCTGAAGTGCAATACTGAAACCATCAACTCTCCTCAAACAATAATTTAGGGTTTTTCCTTTCTTTATTATTATTAGCTTTTTAAAAATGTGTTTCCATTTATACACAACGACCAGTGCACAGGTCAGAACGTCTTGGCCTGGTTATCCACTGGCTACCCCATAGGCTTAGTCAGCAGATTATCTGATGTGTTCTCAGGTTGCAAAACATCTGGTAACAATCTGGTAACTGGCCTGTTTAAAACAAATGTTTAGTTTAAATAAGATGCAGCTGGGCTACATGTAAGGAACCACTGAGTGTGGCATATAAAGCCATTAAATTTTTGTGTTCTTCTTCTTAATTTTATACAACCAGTGCAAAAATATACAGTTGAATATATAGTGTAATAGATACCTTTCTCTCATGATACCTGACTCATGTAGCCAAGCAACAGCAATAGACTTTGTCATGGATCTGTTAAACTGTATCCTCTCATCAACTTAAGTAAATAAAAATATCCCCAAATGGTTATTGATCCATTTAAATTGATTCTTATTTTTTCAGGCATAGAGCTGGATACCCTTCATCTGCCAGAGTGCTGTCTGATATTGACATCTGAAGTTAGAGGGCATCGAAGTATACAATAAAGTGTCAACACACTCTAAAAGTGTAGCATGTCAAGCAAAACACCTTCTACTCTCGGTAAAAGAGTTTGAGAATTACCTCAGTATCACGATAGAGTGACAGTCATGTACATTTTAGTCAAATCTTTTTTCTCACTTCCTCAGCGCAAGTATGAAGGGAAACATGTAAGCTGGAACCCTATAACACAATCCGAGGTCGATGTTTGACTTTGAACAGTGCACTCTGGTCATAACATGTCTTGGATAAATTTCGCACACTCCGACTTGACATGTAAAGTAATGATGGCTGAATTCCAAATACGCGAGGTGTTGCTTTTGTGCATGCTGGTTCATGTGCGTGATCTACTGGGGACAATTAATGGAACCGAGTCATTGTTAATTCCACCTGTTCTCTCCCTACTGTGACGAGTCAAAATGTCTGTAGTGAAAAAGGTCTACTGCAGAAGTGTCATGGAAACTTTCAATCTGAGACAGAAAATGAGGACTTTGATTGGATCTGCACGCTTCAGCTGCCTGACAGACATACAGCTGCTATACAAGAGCGCAGCGCGCCTGATGAGGAATCAGCAGCCACTTGCAGTAGAAGCACATCACCATATGCCGCAACTCCACAAAAACTACAGCAGTGTTGGAAAAGTAAAAGGTGTCATGCAGTAAATAGCATGGAAAAAGGCTAGCATTTGCTATATTCCCACCCTATCTTTCTTTCAACTGTGAAATGTGTCCAATGTTCTGAAATTACCTTGGTGTAAGGAGGCTTTGCAGTCCTCTAAAACAGACTGGGGTTTTTTTCCCCTTCTTTAAGACAAAGCTCCTTGAGGAAAGGAAATGCTGGCCTGAGCGGTTTTCACCTGGAGTGTGCATTTACAATTTGGTATCCATGACAGTCTATCCTATTGTCTAGAGAAGCCATCGTAGTAGCAATGGAGCCTAAACGAGGCCAATAATGGTTCTCTGCTAAGTCCCCAGAGTCTTCCCTGTTTAAAAATCGATTCTGTGCTTGACTTCGGACAGGCTAAAAGAAATGGAGAGAAAGCTGGAGGAAGGAAGGAAGCAGGGGTTGTGAAGGGTTAGAACAGATAAGAAAGATACCACCAATGGAAAATCCAATTGTACATTGCATAATAAATTTGTAGTTGGATCAGTGTATCTTAAATTAAGATAAGCACTTTACTGTGAAAAAAAAAAAAAAGATAAGCACCTTACTGTGAAAAGAAAATCTAGCCCTGTTTGTTTTCCAGCATGCTAATGTGTTTATCCTGCTATTTAAAAGTAATATCAAACACTCTTTATTATGGAAATCTTCATGTAGAACATTTTTTATGCGTACACATGCAAGGTCACCACAGCTGCATAAACATACACTTCATCTCGTCGTCTCCGTACGGTCCACTGCACAGTGGAATATTTTTGCTACCCGCACATTATTTCTTCCAGCATCCTTTTGCACTTTTGCCCGTTTGTACTGAACAGTTGCCAGACAGCATCTCACTGTTTGTTGTTGTTCATTTATTTATGTTCCCATTGTCCTGTATGTAAAAGCAGTATCTTAATGTTTGCTTAGCTTTATTTTATTTTTTTGTCTTAAGCAACATGTTTATAATATTTCTGGCATTAAATGTTGATAACTACAGCCGGAATCAAATATGCTGTTTCATGCCTGGTCTAGAAAACTCTTTTAAATCTGTCAAAGTGTCCAGTTTTAGAGTAAGAGACGTTGATTTTCTAAATGGCATCTTGCTTTGATTTATACTCTCACTGGCTGCTTTGTTAAGTACACTGCTCATTAATACAAACTCAGTCAATCACATAACAGCTATTTAGTGCATTTAAGCATGTAGACATGGTGAAGATGAACTGCTGAAGTTCAAACTGAGCATTAGGATGGGGAAGAAATTTAAGTAAATTTGAATGTGGCGTGGATGTTGGTCCCAGTCTGAGTGTTTCAGAAACTGCTGATCTACTTGGATTTTCCCACACAACCATCTCTGTTTACAGAGAATGGTCCTTGAAAAGAGAAAATATCCAGTGAGCGGCAGTTCTCTGGGTTAAATTACCTTATTAATGTCAGTGGTCTGACATTACAGTAAGTCAACAGTAACTCAAATAACCACTTGTTACACCCAAGATATACAGAAAAGCATCTCGAAACGCAACCCAACATTGAAGCAGATGGGTTGCAGCAGCAGAAGACCACACCAGGTGCCAATGGGCACTGGTGGAATGGGAGATTCTCATTATGGGTGTGCAGCTGACAAATCTTATGATGCTATCATGTCAATATGGACCAAAATCTGAGGAATTTTTCCAGCACTTTGTTGAATCTATGCCACAAAGAATGAAAGCAGTTCTGAATGCAAAAGGGGTCCAACCCAGTGCTAGCAAGGTGTAGCTAAAGTGTGCACGTTGCCTGGCTGGTATGGGATATGACTGACAGAAAGCATGCCTTAAAATTAACCAGAGCGAATGCTAGCTAAAACTAGAAGGTATGTTTTGTAGAAAAGACAATCAAATCAGTGAACTGGAGGGCAGGCATTGAATGCTGCCTCATTTTAGATCACAGATCGTACAACATTCCATATGAACGAGCAGTTTATCCACCAAATATTTACGCTCATTCATATGAAACATCTGATGAAACAGATTCCTGATGACGTTCTGTTTCCACAAACTCAACTCAACCTTTAAAAAGAAAGAAAAATTCAGCTGATTTGAATTAATTAACTCTTTCAATTTCTATTGTACCAGTTATCTGTATAGCAATACCTGACTTTGCTCAAGCTAAATTGAACTAAATTACACATCACAAAAAAAAGAACTTACCAAATTGTGGGTGCCCAAAACTACTGGCAGTATGTCACAGGCTTGAACTGCTGTGAGAAATGTCTTGTTTCCTTGACTTTACAGTCTACAAAGAGCCTGAGTTACTGTCAGTTTTGACAGAGAAAGATGTATGTGCAGCAGCACTAACTGAACCAATGAGCACAAACTGGGCGCTGCAGTAAAATACCTGCAGCCAACCAGAGGTCCTAAATACTCACAAAGGGGGTATCACACTTACAAAGGATGGATCGATGGATGGTATATGTTTAATTGGACATGTGCTCACATCGTTATCTGTTGTTCTTTACACCACCACCTCACCCGGTACCACTCCAGCCCATAAGCATATCTCAGTGACCTTCACTCTCTTGTCTATAGCACCCCAACATGCTCACCTGACCTGTCTGAACCTCGCCACAGTGCAATACGTATGTGATGCAATGGGACGCTAAAATCAATATCTCAGATGCTCTACAATATTCAGCTCGATGCACTACTGCGGACTTCTTCTTTGTCTGAATACACACATCCTACATCCGTTTCTTTCTTCAAGATAATGAGAGATTAATTAGCATATATTTTACGCAAATGATGCAGTGCTTTCAAGTATAGTGATCTGCATATGTAATCTAATAATAAATGTTTACATTACTTTTCAAATTGCCTTCATTTGTCATCAAAATTAAACGGTTAATAATTCAGTTGAAAAACAGTGGAAGATGTCACTTTGGGCTGTGGGAAATTAAGTCAGAACTTTTCCACACTTTTTTTAAATTATCAATTAATAAATCATGAAAATAATTTCCTAATGTGTACAAATCAAAACAAGTAAAACAATCTGACCACTGAAATATGTGTTTAGGCTACCAGAAAATCAAGGTTACCATTAAAATGTGATATCTAGTATCTGCTTTCCCTGGTGATTCATGAATAGTATTTAAAATCCATGTTGCACACACACACACACACACACACACACACGCACACACACACACACACACACACACACACACACAGTCAGTAGCATTGATTGTTCTCTGACCGCAGCTGTATCCATTCTATACTGCTGTGGGTCTCCAAGAGGGGAAAGGGCCCTGCAGGGAGCACTCCACTTATCTCAGATGGAATCTTATTACAGGATTTATGTGAACTGAAACAGAAATTTAAGACAGTGTATTGGTGTGTGTGTTTGTGAGTACATGTGTGTATCACTGTTGTGGGGTTATCCAGGTTTTGTCAAAGGGATACTGAATGGTCTTTGTCGATTGCAGCTCTGGCCACAGTGCTTCATAGTCTGTGAGTTCAACATCCTTTGTGCAGCATAGTGTATTTTGGGTACATAATGCTGCCATATTACAGTCATATGATAGCAAAGCATTAAAAGCAGTGCCAGAAATGAGGAAGCATACCAGGAGAGCCGGGGTGAAAGTCCAGTCAGCTCTCTTTCTTTCTTTCTTTTTTTCCTTTTTTTCCTGACATCCTGCAAGGCCTGGGCAGCCTGATCTGCACTGGTGTGTGGATGGAGGGAGAAAAGAGAGGATGGGAGGAGGAGAGGCTGCAGGAAAAAGGGAGGGAGAGAGGGAGGCATGGCAGGGGCTGCAGGACTAGGAGAAGTGCCAGATCACTGCTGGAGCCAAGAACAGGACTGACTTGGTGTGTGTGTGTGTGTGTGTGTGTGTGTGTGTGTGTGTGTGTGTGTGTGTGTGTGTGTGTGTGTGTGTGTGTGTGTGTGTGTGTGTGTGTGCATGCGAGGAGATACACACAAGCATATCCAAGATGAACAGACACATAGATGTCAGTGACCTTCGACAAAACACACTGCAATGTCAGCTCTAACAAACACTGGTGGCCTTTCTTCATCAGAATACTGCACACACTTAAAAAACAGCATCCTGTGTTCATTTATTATGAGTTCTCTACATTCCAAAGTTTCCATTTTTCCTCATCATCTGACAAGGAGGTTGTCTGCTGTGCTAAGTTGTTGCCCTCTGTGCGTGTCTGTGTGAACTCAACTGGAAGAATTTTTTAAAGACCCTGGTGCCCACTCATTACTGACCAACTAATGGCCAGCATCAGAGATGGCTGGTCAAAACAGTGCAATATTTATGGCAGTCCCCACTCCCTGTGGTCTCATTGCACCGCAATACAGACCACTGCAGCTGGCAAAATAACAGGTCAGGGTGTTTCAGCTTTAGGAAACAGTAGAAACACCTCGAGTTCTCTTTTCCTCTCTCAATGTCTTTCTCTCACTCCCTTGCCAATTCTTGCATGACCTTGTCTGTTTTTGTCTTCCCATCTTTGTAGCTCAGAGCTAGGGCCATCAGAGTGGATTTGAGAGGCAAGATGACAAGCCAAGCAGCAGAAAATTGACATAAAGTCACTCCTGTCTCTCTCTCCCCCCCATCTGTTTTTTGTGGGCCAGTCCACTGAGCGATCACAGTGTACAACTGCACTGTTGTGAGCGAATCTGATCTTGAAAATTCTAACCACAAGTACCTGCCAGTTCTGAGATTTCCGACATCTGCGTCTCCAAGGAATGCTACAACTCTGATTCACATTCTGAACAAATTCTACAAAAGCAAAATGATTAAATTACACCTTTAAATACAATTTCATCAGACATCAAGACAAGTCAATTTACCGAGGCCTAATCTTGTGTGCGATGTGTCTGTGTGTCAGAAAAGAGCATTTCTCTGCTTTACATCCCTGCACTCTTTTCATTTATTTTTTACTGTATGTGCACATGAGTTGGAAGTGTTCATATTGCATCTCTTACATGTTCACCCATGGGACAGTGCTAAGATTTGCCCAGGACCAATGCAAAGTGACAGCTGAGCGAATGAGTCCATTACAGCTGGTGCGGTCTACCCTCCGTATTTTATGGCAAGGCCAAAGGCAGTGTGCAGTAAAAGAGAAACCTAATAAGTTTAAGGTCAGAAAAAAGATCTATTCAAACATGTTCTTATGACAGACATAATCATAAAGGAAATAATTAACATTGTCCAGACTGATTTTTTTTTTCTACTGATGGAGGCTGAGAGGGCAACACGTCCTCTAAATATAATGATGAAAAAGGCCCATATGAATATTGTCTTATCTGGTCTATCAAGCCTTATCCACAAAAGCATTTCTGGCTCTCTGAGATTAAGTGTCTTTAGGTTTAGGAAAACCAGTCTGAGGCAAGATTGTGGTCATGATTTTAAATAAAATGCTACGTTTGCTTAGAGAGACTGTTAAGACAATAAAAGTACATGATTTCACCCTAACATCTTCCCTAAGAGGTTTTGCACCACTATTAAAAAAGTCTGGATCCTCTAACATTTGCATAACCTTAAGCTTCCTTTTTGAAAAAGCCCTTAAAAGTTGTTCTTTAAATATTAATATTCTCATCAAATATATGCTTATAAAAGCAACAACTGAAGATAAACCCAGTGTCTTTAAACAATAATTTAAAAACTCTGATAATTTACTTTCTTTCACTTGATCAGATTTGATTGACAGTGGCCTGGAACACAATCTCAGTCCTATTATTGCATTTTAATTAAAATGTTAGAAATCCTGATTGGTTCCATTATGGTCCAGACCACATCAAATCCATGAAAAAAAAGCCAAAAGCAAAGAAAATACTTTAAAAAAAATATTTTTTTTACACAAAATAACAAAACTCTTTTATCTGGTGAAGAACATGTGCACTAATGTAGTCATAATACGTTTTGGGGTTAAGAGTTTAAAAAAAACACAAACAAAACAAAACTGTAATTCTTCTTATGAAGACAGTGTTAAAGAATTTATCTTCAGCGTACACCCTCCAGAAAGATCTAACACTCAGCCACAATTAAAACCATCTGCCTGTGCTTGCGTAGGTCTCTCTCAAGCCACAAAAACAGCACTGACCCATCAGGGCATGAACACTGGACCTTTCTGGGTATCATATGGTGTCTGGCACTGGAAAATTGGCAGCACTGGAACAACCCTTTGGATCATGTGGGTTACAGGGAGGGGCCTGAGTGAGTCAGGCTTTTTCAGGTACACTATATTGCCAAAAGTATTTGCTCGTCTGCCTTCACACACATACAGTATGAACTTGAGTGGCAGGACTTCTTAATCCATAGGGTTTAAAATGATGTTGGCCCATCCTTGGCAGCTATAACAGCTTCAGCTCTTCTGGGAAGGCTTTCCACAAGGTTTAGGAGTGTTTATGGGAATTTTTGACCATTCTTCCAGAAGCACATTTGTGAGGTCAGACACTGATGTTGGCTGTGAAGGTCTGGCTCAAAGTCCAAAGTCCACTCATCCCAAAGGTGTTGAGATCAGGACTCTGTGCAGGCCAGTCAAGTTCAAGTTCACACCAAACTCACTCATCCATGCCTTTATGGACCTGCTTTGTGCACTGGTGTGCAGTCACGTTGGAACAGGAAGGGGCCATCCCCAAACTGTTCCCACAAAGTTGGGAGCATGAAACTGTACAAGATGTCTTTGTATGCTGAAGCATTAAGAGTTCCTTTCACTAGAACTAAGGGGCCAAGCCCAACTCCTGAAAAGGAATGCCACACCATAATCCTCCCTCCATCAAACTTTATACTTGGCACAATGCAGTCAGACAAGTATCCGTTCTCCTGGCAACCACCAAACCCAGACTCATCCATTGGACTGCCAGATGGAGAAGCGTCACTCATCACTCCAGAGAACATATCTCCACTGCTCTATAGTCCACTGGCGGCGTGCTTTACACCACTGCATCCAATGCTTTGCATTGTGCTTGGTGATGTAAGGCTTGGATGCAGCTGCTCGGCCATGGAAACCCATTCCATGAAGCTCTCTACACACTGTTCTTGAGCTAATCTGAAGGCCACATGAAGTTTGGAGGTCTGTAGTGATTGACTCTGCAGAAAGTTGGTGACCTCTGTGCACTATGCGCCTCAGCATCCGCTGACCCCGCTCCGTCATTTTTACATGGCCTACCACTTTATGGCTGAGTTGCTGTCATTCCAATTCACTTCCATTTTTGTTATAATACCACAAATAGCTGACTGTGGAATATTTAGTAGTGAGGAAATTTCACAACTGGACTTGTTGCACAGGTGGCATCCTATCGCGCTACCACACTGGAATTCACTGAGACTCCTGAGAGCTACCCAATTCTTTCACAAATGTTTGTAGAAGCAGTCTGCATGCCTAGGTGCTTGGTTTATACACCTGTGGCCATGGAAGTGACTGGAACACCTGAATTTAATGATTTGGATGGCTCATTGAACACTTTTGGGAATATACTGCATATCCTGTGGATGCTCTATGGGATAGTGATCTGCAGTTTATAGGCTGAATTAACTCCTTAGCCTCTGTTGTGTTCCTCATGTTCTGAGGGCAACACCAGAGCACTGCATTGTAACAAGATGATCACTGATCACCTCACCTGTCGGTGGTTTTAATCTTGTAGCTGATTTGTGTAGATTTAATCGGCTTTCAAATTTGCATTCCAGCCTTAGAGCTTAGGGCGTCTGGCTCTATAGCAATTGAAAACAAGTCTGAGTACCTCTCCTTAACTTTTACATATCCAAATCCGCACATCTCCACCCCTCAGTGACTCCTCTCTGATCTCCTCTCCTTTTCTAGTCAATTTGGAAGCATGGGCCATTTTCTACTAAACTTCTCTGTAAATGTTTAACTATAGTCATTTCATCTGATTTGAAATTGACACCACTTTAATCTAAATACTGTAAGAGCTGGCAGATTATGCTTTTAAGTGACTAAATTAAACAGCCAAGCTCTAGAAACCAACCTTGACAGGCCTAACTTTGTTTACATTGACAGCTTTCAAAGTGCAGTGAAAGTGAGAGGTGAAGTTTTCAGAAAGCATGCTCTCGATATGAACTTCAGGCAGACAGACCACAGTCAGAGCATGAAGGAAGGCAGAGGGAATCAGTGAAGTGGGATCTGTGCTATGTGCTGTGAGAGCGATAAAGTTAGAGAGGTTATCAGGGAGGTGATATGAGTAGAGGTGTTCAAGCATCCACTGTCAAGTATCTTGTGGTGTGCTGCATTGCTGTCTTTTTGTTCTCTAAATTTGATTGTTAAATTTAGTTTTTTCAGATAAAAAAAAGATTTAAAAAAAAAAAAGCACAGTAGCACTTTATAATATTCCCCTGAGACTTTATGTCCTCTTTAGTGGACACAAAAAAAAAACCTTTCAATTGAAAAGGTGCTTTTTTTTGTCCTTGACTCTCAGGAGGATATGTCCACAACTAAGGGTGTAATTCCCTTAGAAGTTCATGGAGTTTTTATGTATTTTATCTGAAACCACAATGTAATTATGTTTACCTACAAATAATTACTGTTAGTGGATTAAGGGGATAACAATTCAAGTGAGTAACCTCCATGTTTTCAACATAAAAACAAACAATATTTCCCAACTTATGCTGTAAATATGCAGTACTTAAGGGCGTGGGCGATATCACTCTATCAAATAAAGTGGCTTAACCTCCTAATCATATATCTTAATTGCATATTATTTTGATGTGCATGATGGACTTTTGGCTATTGAGCTGTATTAAAATGCCATAAGGACTTCTTTTCATTTTCTATTTACTATAAAACTTTACACCATCAAATTATTTACAGTATTTTCTTTCCTGCAAAATACCTGAATTGTTATCCTCTTGTTCTAGTGTAAGTACCAGTAAGTATTTGTAGGTAAATACAAAAAAACTCTTTTTTTTCTGAATAATATTTTTTCTGAAACTAATCTACAGTACTGTATCTTACCTTCTCACTGGTGGACACCTGCAGCTCCCATCCCACAAGAATTTGCTACCATGCAGCAAAGAAACCGAACGATTAAAAGAAAAGCCTGAAAAATACTAGCTATAAATTACTGGCTGATAGATAAATAAATTATTTGGCATTCTTAAAAACACAGTGAGTACTGAGTACTTAAATATCATGTTGCATTGTCTGGGTCAATGAACTTGGCCTGTCTTCATCTTTCACCATGCCCATAACTCGTTGATATGAATGTGAAATAAATTAGTATTTCCTTGGTTATTATCACCTCACTGATACTTGATCTGAGAGCAATGCATTTTGCAAAAAAATATATCAGAAGCAAAGAAGCCAAATGTATATTCTAATGTGTCATGAATACTGTCTATACCAGTGATATTATCTCACATTAGTTTTTTATTCCCTCCTTAAACCCAAGCTTCATTTCCCCTTTACTATTTCAAACACTGCATACATATTAATGGTAGATCATTTATAATAATGTCATATAAATATATAAATTAGTGCTAAGCTCCTCATGGGATTTGACATTGCCATTTAGAGCTATAAGCAGGAATGCCATGAGTTCACGCTGGAAGGTCTTCAAACCAGCATCTAAATGCCATCATCCTAATTTGTGAGATGGAAACGTGATTTATTGTGCATGTTTGGTTCTTTTGAAAGCTAGTTAATAAAGCAGTATTCTCTCTGACCTGTTTATTGTTCCTTTATTGTCAATCAATGTGACAAGAAGGAGATGGCCCTTTAAAAAATGACCCTTCCCCCAAATATCAATCCCAACAGTTCAGTGATGAAAACAATGTGCAAATGCATGTGTGCACACATCTAGGTGTGCACACTCCAGTGAGTGAATTAATGAATTGGCTCACAACCTTTACTCAAGCTTTTTTGCACTGGGGACACAAATCACTGACCTGTCCTTTCTGCTGTGATGTGGTGATCTGAGCTACTTCATCAGATAACAGACAGGCTAAAAGCTTCAGTTTCCTGACTCCGCTCTGTGCACTATATCTATGTGTTATTATGCTGTGATTGTGTGTGTAAGAGTGTAATTGAACATTTTGAACCTTAGAGCCAATATGCCTCAAATGAATCCTCAGCTCCCACATCAAAATGATTATTCCTAAACAAACCGTGTTTAATCGACTGCATGCCTCTGCGGCTCTCTCCATCTGGAGGATGCTGTGTGACAGCTTCCCTTAAATTACAAATATCAATCTGCCACAGTGGGAGCTCAGCTGCCAGTGGCCTCATGGGGGTCCACATCAAAGCAACCAGCCTTCAAAACAAAGCCATCAAAACGCTGCGCTTGCTAGATGCTTTGTACTGAATCAACCATGTTCATCACCTGATCACAGTTGTGGTAAAATGACTGAAGAGCAAGGGTTTGTGAAAAACAAACACAGAAAATTTTGATTGAAACAACACTACTAAAACACACACACACACCCACAAAACAAAACAAAACAAAAAAAAACATCCAAACTGAGCTGCCTTCACTGAGGATGCTGACCTGAAGTTGGCCCAGTGTGTGGTTCTAGGTCAGCTCTGTGTGGCTCCACTGCTCTCTCCCCCTACGGCAGGGACTGACAGACGCTAGCACCAAGGGCTCCCAATCTGCCGTGTGATCAGTGGGGACTCTCCCTAGTGTGCTCCCTCCTCATCACCGGCTGTCTGCCCCCGGCAACACTACCACTTACACTCCAGCCACTCGCTTATTGATAAACTTCACTGCAGGATTGCCTTTGCTCCTAGGGAAAGCAATGGGACTGCAGGGTGGCCTAATTCAATCAGCGTTAGGGGAAAACACACACGTCATTCATCACCGATAAAAGACCACTTCAGCAAGACTGTACTAGCTATTCCTTTGTACCAGATGACCATTAACACACAAACAAATTGGCTTGCTGTGGTCTCACTGGGCACTGAACAGCATGTCTTTATTGAACTCGGTAGGGGTTATCAAGCATTGTTATCACATAATGACATTTTGATATTCTGATACGAATGTTATTAGTAATCACCGATAAACAATACGGTCAATCATTAGGTGCACGATAGATGCCAAAACACCCTCCACCCACACCAGAGTTAGTCAGATTTCCACTTGGGCTGTATAGCGGATCCACAGCTGGGTTTATAACAGACACATTCTGCACCGAGTGTATTGTAACAGACATTGTGTGTTTAGCCCTGTGGGATCCAGAAAGAAAATAAGGCAGGAAAAATGCTATTTTTTTCCCAGAACACAATCATCTGCATTATAAAGAAAGTACTCCATTTTTCAAAATACCAATAAAACTGCTTTCAAAGTTTTATTTGAATATGTCTGCATATTTTGCACACCTTACAGACAGGAAAGAAAAAAATTTATTCTGCATGTGTGTATCAGTTACAAACATGAAAGACTGAGAAGAGACTGATTCTTTGAGATAGACATTTTACAGTTAAGCAGCAGAGTGAGACATACTATACCTGCTCTTTGTACCTGTTTCTAATGTTGGACTTATTTATGGTGTCAATAGTTGTAATTTTCATTAAAAAAACAGTCTTACCCATGACTAAGACAATGGCCACTTTATGATGATTAGCTAATGGATTTTAACACCACAGCACACATGATGATGCCATTTACAGCAAATGCTGTGATCCTGTCCCACACTAAGATAGATAGAGCAGGATAGAGCTTTTAACAAAGACTCTTCTAAAAATGTAAGCAAAATGAATTAATACAACACACATGCACGTGGCTCACTAGCTGCCCAAGTATTTAACACGCAATATGTAACACAAACAAAAGAGTTAGCCTACAGCAGCCACTGAACATTTCAACTCCCTAAATCAGCCCAGAGTTGAACAAAGGAGCTGTCTGTTTCAGCACCACGGACAGTTCCTGTCATCTCTCCTATGACGAGGTGCTGCTGGCAAGAGCGACGGCCTGCCATTTTTATCTGCTGCACAGTGGAACATCAGACAGAAGTGACTTTACGAATTTATTAGCTCATAAAAACTACACTGAAAATCCAGTGTGACACAGAGACAGTTCAGTTTCACGACTTTCTTTGTTAACAGCGTGAATTGGAGATGAGGCTCACCTCAGTCCCACGAATGATATCATCCCTGCCAGCATCAATAGATAAAGGTTATCTGAAAAACTTTATAAAAAAAGAAAAGAAAAAGTGTTCTCTGATTAAGGATATATGAGCCCGGCTTGCTGTCAACTCAAACTGCAAACTAGCCACGAACCGACAGCGAAGGAAAGACAGAGAGGAGGGGCGGGGGCTTAATATAAGCGTGCGCGCGTTCACTTGAAGAACGCGGTTAAGATGAGTCCAAGAGCCACTGACCGATAGACCACCCACAATCTGTCCTCAAATCGGCCTGTAGCAGGGTTAAACAAACGCAGCATGAAAAACAATAAATGCGACTGGGGATTCCTGATGTTTCCACTAGCGTTTAAAGTGGTCAGGCATTTATAATCCAGGCGCACTTCCAGAAATAGGATCATCATCTATCACTCATGTTCCTGCGTCATGCGTCGGTATTTGTACGTTTCCACCCAATGGGCCGCGCTGTTCGTCCCTCATGGGTAACTCGTACAGTAGGTCAAAATAGCAAGAAACCCAAGCCGATTAAGCTGTCATTTCAATACGGTTACATTTGCGTAATGACACGGATAAGCTTTGTTGGGGCAGTAAAATAATGACAGCATGTGCGCGAGCTTTGGCATCAAATATGTCTCCAATTTAGGCTTCGCAGCCTAAGTACAGTGACGCACTTCTCTCTCATACACACAGTCATTTCAAACTATCACTGAGAGTGTGTGGGTGTGCACGTGACACACACACAGGAGCGAGAGAGAGAGAGAGAGAGAGAGAGAGAGAGAGCATAATAAGTTTTGTGTGGGTTGTTTTTGTGGCTCTCTTTTAGTGTTAAATCATTTCCTCAGTACAACCAGCAGCCTATATCCCCCGTATAAAGACAGGATTGTGCATATAATAAGGCTTACTGGTAGACTGCCTTCAGGAAAAGCTGCTGCTTCGTTTACACCTTTATCTAAATCCTCTCCTTTGTGAGCCTCAGTGAGCCCGGCGGCCCGGTGAATGAGACTGCACTGCAGAGGGTTTCTCCGGAATCTCCGTGATTGAGCTCATGAGCAAACATATCGTGAGCCAAATGCACAAAATAGAGGCACTCGGTCCAAAAAGACAGGCACTGAGGTTTTCTCTCACACTGCGACGCATATCTTTAGTTTCATTATTTATCCTTTGGTTTCCTGAATGTTTGAATTCTATTATAATCTATATTCGAACTGATTTCATGGGTTCATCAGCAGGTGCTGAACTTCTCCCCTTAAAAGCGTTTTACTGACTCAGGGACTGTTTAAAACTGATGACTATTAACCCTTCTCCACCGTGTTTTTTTTTCTAGAATAACTACTGCAACTGTCCGACAGTCACAGAGACTATGGGTGATTAATCTATGGCTGTAATATCCGAAGAGCCGGTTAAAATGAGGTCTGCGAACTTTATCTGATGATCAGAAAAGCCGTGTCATATCGGCAAGCCAAAGAAAAAGAACTGGCCTACCTTCAACTCGATTCCAAAATGGTACGACGCCGTTTGTCAGTCAGTGAGGAAGGCTTTGGACATCACAACTCCAGGTAAATGGAGAAAACAGGTTTCCATATAGTGGGTGCAAGCTAGTGATAGTCTGTGTTTTAGCGAGGTCACCCATTCAGCCGATCGTCCGGTTTAAATCCAAAGAGAAGAATGGAGATTTTGTCTCTGTCCTTTGGGGAAGAAGTGCGCCAAGTGCTCTCCTACGCAGATGTGACTTTGCGCGCTTGAAATAAAACGGATGGGTAGAAAAGGGAAAAAAAACGATTTTACTACAGTCAATAAAACATAACATCAAAACGAGTTAGGGCTAAGCTGCCACACGACTACCCCCTCCGAAAAAAAATATCTGACAGCTGACTTTTACGCAAACAGTACTCAGTTAGCCTGCTGAATCCTCTCCTGGGTGCTTGACCATCATAGACTCGCTGATTGGTACGATCCCCACTCAGCCACGGCGCGGTGGAGATGTGGAAAAGAAATGTATGGATATAATGGCCAGATCCGATGGGGGGCGGGGTGTGGGGTGTGGGGTTCCTCCACAGCTCCTCTGTAGTTGCAATGCACACGATGAGAGGAATCTCTCCCTGGTCCTAGTGCACCACACGCCGTCCCTGCTGTCTCGAGCACATGCCGCGGCTGCACCTGCACGCTGGCATCAACATCGAAACGACTGAACATCAAAATAGATGAAGGGATGAGGGGTAAAGAAATTCCAGCAGACATTCATAACTCAACTCAGAGCGCCAACGCCGATGTGCAAAAAGGAGGTATTCACTTGTTGGAAGAGGAAAAAGGTGGACAGGGTTAAGAAAGGAAATGGGGGGGGGGTAGAGAAAGAGAGAACAAGGAAGAGAAAGGGGTTCAAACTGCTCATGCTTCAGCCTCATATGAGGGAGGAACTTGAAATAGTGAGAATTCAAAGTCCTTAGTACTATGTCCGTGAAAATTGAAATATGAATAACAAAGGAAACTAAAACAGCCTAGTGTTTGATTTCATTACTTTGTTTTAATGCTGCCATTAAAAAAATAAATAAATAAATAATCATTTGTCCGGACACCTCAAAGACCGACATCAAAATGCCCGAGACAACATGAAGCTTCTAGTTTACCTGCTGCCCCTTTCATAACATCCTCATTAATAATTGTTTCAAGTTAGAAAATACTTATACTATAATACTTATTTATACTGCTATTATATAGCAACTTTATCTACCATAACATGCATATCCGGTTTATTTCAGGAACCAAAGGTAGGTGGGCAGTGACGAAATTAAATTTGTTGATTTCACAATTCATTTTTTACATTCATTTTTCTGTTGCACTTGTTTCCAGAAGCCCGTGAAATCTATATGAGGTAATAATGTAATCATTGCACATTACACATTGATCAGGATGTTCAAGTTTGTTGGTCTAAACTTCTTCTCAGGTCTGGATATGCAGACTTTGCTTGATTGGCATCTCTCTGACTCATCTGTTAGTTTGTTACACCCATTATGGCAGGAAAAATTACACCTTTTCAGCATCTTATTAGTACCTGGACTGTAGTTACGCCACACTGTACGTCTGCCCACATTTAACACCAGTATCTAATCCGGTAGAATACATGAAAACACCTGTGTGGGTGTATGAACCCAGTAGAGAATGATTCAGTTCTTGTACTCATGTCCAATTTTGGGTTAGCATGAGCCATCAGTGGTGATGAGACGCAGCCTACTAATTCATGTAATAGCTCTCTGGAAAAAAAACTCAACTCAGCTGAAATCACGCAGCCAAATGCACACTCAGTGGTTGAATTGTTTGTTCTATGCGTAATATTTAACACTATGCCCCTCGTCTCCCTCTCACCATTCTATGTGGATGGCTTTTATTTTAGGCTGATTTAACAGTTTGATGGATAAAAATGGTCCAAGTTTTTTTTTTTTAATATATTATTATTATTTGTTTTTATGGTACTTGATTATTTAAGGAGTTCAGATCAAAGTCAGGATCAGACCAACACATACTAAACTAAGTAGCCCATACAATGTAATAAGTTAATTTCAGACATCTATTTTTTTTAATCAGTGCTTTAAATTTACCACTTTCACCTCGATATCAGGTGTCTGACTCAAAGACCATGGTACTGGAGGCATATGTATTGATTTTTTTTTTTTTAACGTCAGAAACCTTAAATAATTTTTTTCTTAGTGGAAGATTCAACTTTTTTTTTTTTAACTTGTCAATGTAATTACATTGTCCAAACAGCTGTTTTATATAGGTGTACAGTGGACAAGTCACTTTTTTATTCTTCGGACCTCCAATACCTGCCTTACTACTACTTAATCATCTATCCATCACAGTAAATGCATATGAATATAGTGCAACAAATTCCTTTTTCTTTGAAAACTCTGTAGCTTCTTTTCTGGGTTAGAGGAATTGATTCCATAAAGAGAACATCTCTTCTTGGCCAGATTATGATAGGGCTGTAAGCCCCACAAACAAAATCCCATCCACCACTCACCCACTGGTAGTTGAGTAGGATATTTGATCTACTATGGGCAGATGTAATTATTTTACAACAAGCATGGTCATTCATCATGTCAGAGCCATTACCATACTTTCCCACTTTAAACATTTATTTTAGCAGCTCTGTAACAGCTGTTGGAAGTCATAAAACTTCATCGCCACCCACCTTTAAGGATTTTATTAACTGTTTGGTGAAATTCTATTATACGTTCCATTGGGTATTTTCTTTACTATTGTTTTGATTGTGGTCTGTTCATATGCTGCAATCCAAGATTGCTGCTCATCAGAGTGCCAGTGTTCTGTGAAGCTTACTTATAAATTTAAAATGTCAGCTAAGGTATGCCATCCACTCTGCCAAACAAAGACTTGTGTTTTATTTGTACCTTTCATAATTCTCAACAAAATAACAGAGCAACCATTTTTAAATAGTGGTCATTTCACTTGTAGGGATTCTACATTAAACTTCATAGGTGTATTGCCCTCAGACAAGAGCAACACTGGAGATGAGGTTACAGAACAAAGGAATGCTAAATGTAGGGATCTTTAGAAGCCCAGCATCACATAGGTATTTATGTGCTCACAACAATTACACTGTGTGTGTGTGTGTGCATGTTGTCCACCTTTCGTTTTCAAATCCCTAAAGGATCTGGGGCGTCCATAAACGATGGGAAGGAAGAGGGCTGTCTTGTATAACTGCACTGGCCCAGGGCTCAGGAAACTCGTCACAGACATATCTGCCTCCGCAGTTTTCCTTTCAGAGTATGAGTAGGTACCTGACCATTATTCCGCCTGCAGAAAATATAGAGGCTGACTGATATGACATAAATCCTCCTCTTCGTTCTCCATAAAAACAATATGCTCTCACTCACTCACTCACTCACTCACTCACTACACTCACTCACTCACTCACTCACTCACTCACTCACTCACTCACTCACTCACTCACTCACTCACTCACTCACTCATTCACATATGGCTAGTTCCTCTGTATTCAGTAGATAAATGGTGCATGAGTGATGCCATAGAAACTGCTTAGAGATCACAGGACTCCATCACAGCTTACTCCCACACTTCTTCTTCTTTTTTTTCTTTCTTGCTGCTGCATTGTCCAGTCTCCTTCTGCTCAGTGGCACTGCATGGTGACTACTTTGACTGGATGGGAACAGCTCCATATGGACTCTTTCACTAACTTCAAAAAGGCACCAACTTTGCTTTAAAAAGGCAATATCTTGAATTAGTATCATGTCCCACTTTCCTGCGTGGACAGAAATAGACTTTGCATTTGAATGCAGACAGATAAAGAAACAATTAATTCGTTGGTTCAAATTGAGAATAAGAAGAAAATAAGTGTATCCCACTGGGACACAGGAAACACAAGAACATATGTAGCCATGGACTTTTTAAAACATGGCAGTGCTACCACAGTGTTAGTTCACACACAGACAAACTGATCATAATATAAAAGTCTTCTTTCTGTTGATTTCTACTTGAACACTTAAAAGTTTTAATGTAGTGGGATGGAGCCTTTTTCCCCTCACAGTGGATTTGATTCAGTGTGCTCAAATCAACCAGCAGTCACTGATAGGAAGTAACGAAGTGCAAATACTTTCTTACTGTAATTAAGTAGAATTTTCAAGTATCTGTACTTTACCTGAGTATTTATTTTTCTAACTACTTTTTACTTTTACTCTGTACAATTTTACACTGAACTTTCTAGTCCTTACTTTTTCAATTGAGGTAAGTTTTTATTTCACATCACTGCGTCTTCAAACATCAAACCGATCTGAGACTAAATGGAGGGAACAGTAACACCCAAAAGCCAGTCTTATTAGCCAGTCTTATTAAGCCCCATCACCGGGGCTTATTGCATACAAAGAGATGACCCAAACTCATATCATGTATGTATCACTGTCTCAGGGGTTACAGTGAGCCAGAAGCGCAGATGTCCATAAGTTGTGGTTGTGGTACTTCAGCATCTAGCTAGCGCTACTGAAGAGGAGCGAGCATGAATGGTGCAACATGTTGTGGCAGGTAATTCCAAATGCAACGTTTTTATCAGCTCAACAAATATCAGCAAACACACAAACTGTTTGTGTGAAGTTTGTCACACAGTGTGTCTGCTAGCTAATGGTCCAGCTGCTGTTTCCCAGAATGAGAGAGAAATTCACTCAGAGATGGAGAAAGATGGAAGAAAGACAGGACAGGTAAAGGGAAGGACTGCTCAGTGGCATTTGATGAACTGGAAATTTAAAGCATACATGTAATGTCCACCTTTTTAAATCAGGTATTGGATCTGTGTATGATGTGAAGTTAGGTTCCAGTTTATTGCAGGATAAACAGGTTAATTTGCTGTACTGTGGTGAGCTTACAGTAAAGCACTGTGTTGGACTGGTGCACATGGTTGTGGTGTTCATGTGTCAGAGTTAGGCCACATCAAGTGTGAATTTAAGCTGATGAAGCATCTTTAAATCTTTTTTTTGCCCACTTACACACAGCACTGTCATAGATTTAATAGCACACAAACACAGAGTAAGGGTAGCCTCCAAGAAATGAGTGATGTCACAATATCAGTATAGTATTCACTCGTCCTTTAGCTCTGTTTTGCTTTTCATCATCTCCTGGTAGCAATATCTGTCTCCATTAGTTTATCTATCTGTCACTGTCTGTATGGTCTGTGTGTTGTCCATCACTCTTTGCCTTCTCCTTCCTGTTTCTGTGTCTTCTCTTGTTTCTTGTGGAGTTAGGTTTGTTCCTGTTGCTTTTGATTTTTGTCAGCTGTTGGATATTTCCTGCTATCTCTTAGCAGCACTTTGTGTAAAGCATAAGTTTAGAAGTTTCCTTGTTTTATCATAAAAAATCCATACAAAAAAAATGTATCCCCTCCCTCATTCTTAGTTTTTTGTACATTTGTCATGCTTAAAAAAATTAGTATTAGACAAAAATAACCTGAGATAATACAAAATGCCATTCTTGAATGCTGATTTCATTTATTAAGACAACCTGGCCCTTTTTCCAAAATTACAAAAGCAAATGAAAATCATGTGTGAGTTGTCCAGGGGTTATTCTGAGGCATCTTCTGTTCAGTTTGTGTTTTTTTCAAAATAGCTCCAACTGTAGAAAATAGATAGATAGATAGATAGATAGATAGATAGATAGATAGATAGATAGATAGATAGATAGATAGATAGATAGATAGATAGATAGATAGATAGATAGATAGATAGATAGATAGATAGATAGATAGCTAGATCAGATCTCTCAGACTCAAAGCCATTTAGTAGACAACATCTAGAGAACTCCAGACCTCGCTTGCCTTAGTTAAGGTCTAAGAGTCTCATGATTCAACAATAAGAAAGAGGGGGCAAAAACTGCATCCATAGGAGAGTGAAAACCACTACTGACCAAAAAGAGCACAAGACATTCATCTCATATTTCCCAAGAAAAATCTTGATGAGCCCAAAGACTTTTGGGAAAATATTCTGTGGACTGATGAGACAAAAGTTTAACTTTTTATAAGGTTTGAGTCCCATTACAGCTGCTGTAAACTAACACAGCATTTCATAAAATGAACATCATACCAACAGTCAAACATGGTGGTGGCAGCATGATGGTCTGGGGCTGCTTTGTTGCTTCAGGAAATGGAGCGACTTGCCTGTAATTAATGGAACTGCTGAATTCTGCTTTACCAGAAAATCCTGAACAAGAATATCTGGTCATCAGTTTGTGCCCTGAAGCTCAAGCACCTTGGGTTATGCAGCAGGACAATGATACAAAACACTCCAGCAAGTGCACCTCTGACACAATGAAGGTTCTGCAGTAGCCTAATCAAAGTCAGGACTTTAATCAGATTGAGATGCTTTGGCACGACCTTAAATAGGCCATTCATGCTCAAAAACCCTCCAGTGTGGCTGAATTAAAACAATTCTGCAAAGAAGAGCGTGCCAGAATTCCTCCACAGCGATGTGAACGACTCATTGCCATTTATCAAAAGCTTTTAATTGCACCCTCGCTGCCAAGGGTGGCACAACCACTTATTAGGTTTAGGGGGGCAATTACTTTTTCACACAGGGCCTGGTAGGTTTGGTTCGCTTTTCCCTTAATAAATGAAGTCATCATTTAAAAACTGCATTTTGCATTTACTTTATCATCTTTGTCTAGCATTAAAATTTGTTTGATCTGAAATATAGCAATGTGACAAATATGCAGATATAAACTAAGTAATCAGGAAGGCTGAGGATACTTTATCATCGGCACAGAGGTGGTTCATTTCCACTTTTGTCCAAACAATTTAGGAACTTTGCTCACCGTAAAAGAGACAATAAACCCTCTTTATTTTTTTTGATCTCCAAAGCATGATTATCTTGGTCGTCATCCTCACCACCCCCTTCCGAGGCTCCATTGAGCGTCCGTTAGAGTTGCAGCTCCACATGGCTCACAACATGTACATGCACAAAAGAATTTCACGAGAATTGATAAGCACATCAACAGAGCTCATCTCCATGCAAAGCAATCCAAACTGCTGCTCTGGTTCGGAGAAAATGCCTCCTGCATCAGTACTAGAATGCTCCTTTGTCTCGTCCACAATGGCACTCGTCATATGCACACATGCTGAAAATGGACAGACGAACACACACATTCTCAGACACACACACACTCACACACTACACACACACACACACACACACACACACACACACACAGACAAGCACATGTTTCACAGAGTGTGCTGACTGATACATGCCCATTGCCTAATTGCGGAGGTTCTCTATGAAATCTGCAGGTTGCGGGTGCCAAGCAGTCCTCGAATCGGATGCCAAGTCGGTTGCTGTGACAGCAGGTCTGTGACCTTCCCGTAATTGTAGAGATGATGCCATTTCCCCTGCTCATCTGGTATGCACATCTGTGCCAGCATCGAAACCACTCACAGCCAAAGCACACAACATCCAATTAAAACCAAACGCATCAGAATAACAGCAGGTCTATTGATTACCAGTCCCTCAGAGGTTTCAATTTTAAAATGCTGTTTCATTTTCCAGAAAACCTTCCCATTCCAACTGATGTGACCTCTTTATAATGAGATCACACTGCCAATAATTACGTGAGACCTTGGAAAAAGATATTGCTCCTCACAGATACAAGAAATCTAGTTAGTCCAACTTTCGGAATCTTGTTTTGTCCTTAATTATGTCAGTGGTTGCTTGGCCAGTTCGTTTAGTGAATGCTGTGATCAGCCTTTCTAATTAAAGTGGCTTCCTTCCGAATCATACAGTGCCATGGCCTTTAATTTGGATGGTCCAGTATAGGTGTCTGATCATAGGGTGTGGAAAGGCATTCTCATCAAATTAACCTCACCAACTCATCCAATTCTCAGACAAGCCAAAGGCTGGGTTTCAGTTCCAAATCCAGCGGAGCAGGAGAAAGAGGGAGTTAAAACAAAGTTGAAGAGTACAGGTGGGATTTCAGAACAACCTCTCGTGCTGGGCTTTTATGATACGTACCACCCAACTGCCTGGACTGACTCACTGATCTGAAAACACTTCCTCATCTAACAGCTATTGCTTGCATTGTGGAGAGTTTTGTCGTCAGTCAGAAAGTCTCTCGATGGCAGCCTACACAATCAACATTTTAATATATTTTTTAATGTATATAAAAAGAGAGAAGTATTTTCATTCCCCCTTCCTGATCCTAAAACTATCATTTCAAGCCATTCCTTTTGACGCCAGTCACACACTGCCCATTTCTTCTCTTAAATGGCTAAAATTTCTTGTTTTGTATCAGAACCTTGTAGGAATAATCACTGCATTACTCTCAGATTTATTTTCACTGCTGTGTTAAATAACTTTGTGCTAGAGTTTGCAAAGAAAAAAACTAGTTTATTATTCATAGCTAAGTTGCTTTTTTTTCCACATTTTGAGTAGTGTTGAATATTTCAACTGGGAACTACATTTTCTCCTTTTGCAGCTTGCCAACAAACCATTGACTAAATTATCACAAGAACTAAAAAAAAAAAAGTGGAAGCAGAATCTCTTGAAAACATTGAGAAAAGGGGGAGGAGAGAGCTTAGTGAGTGGAACTCTGAACCTCTGCTGTTAATATGCATTTGTAAATGTTTGTGGTGGCAATGCAGGGACTTTTAAAAGTGCAATCATATGTGTATCATGGATACCATGGGTGTGTGGCTATTTGAAAATGGTCACACACCCACAAATTTATTAGACAAACAAGGCTGCAGTTGTCACAAGAAAATAATTCAAAACACAGACACAAAAAGCAGACAGTCTGTATGGTAACAGGTGTGAGTAAACCATCAACCATGCCTAGGATGATAAACATCTGAAAATAAATAACACAAATGAAGTATGAAAATTAAAAAGGAAAAATCATAGCAGTAGAAAGAAAGCTGCGCTGAAGAAAACCATCAAAATTGTTAGAATTTAATAAATAAGAAATTTTAAATATAAGACATTTTTCAGACTTGGTGTGAACATGTTCGGTATCTGTGAGCATGAAAAATTTGACAGTACATGAATGTAATTACCACATCTTGATGTTTTGACTTTGACAAAGATCTGATGTTATCTGTTAAATAAATTTGTGAGTGCGTGGGCATTACTTCCCCCCCCTTCTTCTTCCACACCGAGACACGTGTCAACATCATTAGTCATTCTCATTAAGAGCTCCCCTCTAATCTGAATTATACATCAAGCAGCCAATCAAGAACTTGCATCTGGAGTCGTCGTGGGAGCATTCCTGATGATTCCCAGTTGAGGCTTTTCCTTTTAATCAGAAGACTGGAGCTGGATCACTGTTTTCCATCTAAAAAGGAATACATGGTAAGGTACAGCAAAATAGACAGATAGTAAGAAATAGGGAGAAAAAAATAGAGAGTGGGGTGTCTCGCATGTGGAGCAGTCTTAAGATTTACATTTGATAAACACATGCCATGCATGTGTGCAAAGATGCTTCTAAAGGAAATTTAAAAAATATAGTTATACTGTAGTATAATATTGGTAAGTATGCTCATGTCACAAAAATATAGATGACTCATTAGCACAAATTCAAAACCTAGAATCCTAAACATTTGTGGTGCTATGTTTGACTGCATGACATCATAGCAGAGCACTGTAGTACCAGGGATGAAATAACACTCCCACCCACACCCAGTGGTTATTTGCAGCACAGTGTGGTCCTATATACCCTTCATCCTATGCAGCTGTCGTCCATTTCAAAACTTTACGTAAAGGGACTCTGACACATGATTTTAAACAGCATCGACATCTGCTCCACTTACTATCTACTATTCAGCCGCTGTATAGATGTCATCGCAGTCGACAGTTTGCATTCGCAGTTTTCCTGAACTTCAGTGTTGGAAAAATCAAGTCTGGGCAAAATCATCCTCCTCGACAGTACCACAGAGCAGGAGGCATAACACATGACACCCACTCACTCGCTTGGATTCAACACACAATTACCTGCTCCATTCTCACATAGCCTGCACAGGACTTTGTCAGGGAACCTGGTGGGGAGAATTTCTGATCAAGAGACACAAGTTATCTCAGTTATGGAGCTCACATGGTGAAGCTACCAACACAATGCTGTCCTTATATTTGCTCTGCAGAATTAAAACTTCGGGGGGAAGTAGCTATTTCTGTCACGTCTATGAATTTTTAATTCTGTAGGTCAAAGTTTATGTGATATTGGCAATGACTGCCTAAGCCACTTTTTACTGCCTGCTGTTGGGTGCACTGAACTTAGACCTCCAAGAACCACAGCTATGCTAGCCTATGGAAAACTAAACACAAAGGTGCTCTAGGACCACTTCATTTTTTACAAAGGGCTTTACAGAGGGTAGTGGGAGGATTACAACATATAAAAACGAGACCTAAATCAAGCCGTAAGGTAGGAGTAAGGATTTATATAGATGCAAGATTTAAGTCTCCATTCGATGTGATGTTCTCAAAGCTGGTGTCTGACCAACAGCACTTCTTATCTGACGCTAAGTACACCAGCTAAGTGCATTTGTAAGCCAATGTCTTTTATTTTCCACTCTCTTAATACAAGGTTACTAACAATATTTTAATAACATAACTCCTCTTCAGAACATCAACTTTTTCTGAAAACAATTGTCCTCTCCCCATCCCTCCCTGCGCCTCTAGTATTCATTAACATAGAAATTGACAAGCCACAATCTGAGGCTCTAAAGTGAAGTACAGACAGCAAGGTCAGACCAAGAATCAGTAATTAAGCAAGTTCTTAAAGTGTGGTGGATCTGCTTATTAGTAGTTCAGGCCAGAACTCATCCATATAGAACTGAAAATGGAAATATAACCCATCTCATTCCCAGAGATGCCTGCAGGACATCAGCACTGAGCATGCAAAACAATTACAGACTATTATGTAGGGCATACACGGTTGGACATGGTCTCCTTGCCTCTAACTTCCTTTTACCTGTCTTTTGAGAGACGCAACTTCTCAAAGTGTGCTTATATAAATTATATAATGTCTAAATCTGTCTTTCAAAAGTTTTCATCCAGAGAAAACAATCATAAGAGTAAGGTTTTTGGTAAATGGTGCTGAAATTTCCTCGAGGAAATCTACAACCCTAAGACCCAGGCAGAACAAAGTCTCAATCCACTCTTTGCTCAATTACCTATCATTTCAAGCCCAATTTAGGCCAAATAAGATAAATAGAGACAAAAGATACATTCTCTGTGAGCTTTTCTCTCTTACCGGGTCTCTCTTCCTGCTGCTTTCTCACATTAAACAGCAATAACAGCAAGTGTTTGAATGGTCTGAAGGATGAAAGGGGTGCTATTAAATGCACAAGAGAGGATTCATTGTTTTTAGTTCCATCATATCAGAGGCTCTGCTGCAGCAGGTAGAGGCTGGCTAGATTTACACTTGATTTGTCTGGCAGAGATGTAGGCAGGAGAACTACAGTTACTCCTTTTCTTTCTGTGTATCTTTCCCTGCTTAAGCATGCAGCTATAGAATTTCCTACCATACTTCTTCTTAATTTAGATTTTAGGGCCAGGGGCTCTAACTTGCCTTGCTCTCCTGTTGAAATAAGACTGCTGTTATTACCAGTTTAATCCACTCTGACCCCTGCATACAGAAAGAAGGAACATGAAGACTGTGAATTATTTAGCTGTAATATGGTAATTATACAGAGAGCAAACACACTTTTCCTCCCTTATAATTTTAGACTTGTATCATTTCTATTTATGCTGTAGTTGTACCAAAAAATAAAAAAATAAAAGTAAGTGATGCTTAAGCAGTTCATGACTACTAAATCCACCTACTCTAACAGCTTAATACTTTATATATGACACCAGTTTTTAATTACATACATTCCTAAGAGGGATGTTTAAACCTTTACCAGTTATTTTTTCTCTAATTTTGGATTTAATGCTGTTAAAGTATGACTCTGTAGTATTTTATTCCAATACTCCTAAATTATAGATCCCTGTTTGACTCTGATCTGTGTTAATAATATAACAGGCTTCACAATGATGTTCATCTCATCCCAATAAAATCATGTGATCAACATATATTTTTCCAAAAGTAAATGTTAGCAGAACCAATACGTAGGAAATCTTTCAGTGTCAAATTCTGAAAACACAACACTATATATGTGTGTGTGTGTGTGTGTATATATATATATATATATATATATATATATATTTTTTTTTTTTTAAAATTCTGGATACCAAGGCTTCACTCCGAGAACAACAGGGCCAGGATAAACCTACAAGTGTTCTAGTCTATCCTTAAATGTTGAAGAAGAAGAAGAAGAAGGAGGAGGAGGAGGAGGAGGAGGAGGAGGACACCCACAAGCACAAAACTACACATGGACGATGGTGACTAGCAAAGGTGGCGCTATTGCAGCACCTCAATTTGTTGACAAGGCAGGCAGGAGTAGGGTGTTGTTATCCCGATATATATGTTACTATTCTTTCTTTCTTTTCTTTTCTTTTTTTTTATTTTATTTTGAGAGGACTGACATGGCCATTGCAAAAGCAACTATGTTCCATAAGCTAAAATGTTTGCATTGGCTAACTAAGGTAGCTGAAGTTATACCTTGTAGTAATGTTACTAAGCTTCTTGGCAACTCTATTAAAATTTCAGTCTATGTCCTGTCAACAAAATATGCTAACATTTTAAATCAACAGTCTGCCCCCACCATGATTCAAAAGGACTTTTTAACACAGGAGTATCTTTAAGTACATGGGATAATGATTTTGTTTTGGTATCAAACTAAATATTGAGAATTGTGTAATTCTACTAGTATTGGTACTGACTAATAAATTTCTGGTGTCATACTGTCTTGTATCCAACTTGGTATATTTTGTTATATGATGTACGACATAGGTAGTTGGTGTTACACACATAACCATCTAGGAAGTAGAGCACAACCACATAGGATTTTTAAGACTGATACCAATGCTGATATTTGGGATGAACCAGTTTTTGTCTGAGGGTGTCACTGGGTCTGAAGTACACTGGGATGTGATGCTTGAGAAAATTCTCCCGAGTTTCTCACTAGGAATGGGAAGACCAAGATAACAGGTGGTTTGAAGTTATAAATGCAGATACATTTACAATAGCTAATATCAGTGGACCCTACTAGGAGGTTATTCTTGGAAACCTTTTGGAAAAGGGTTGGAATTGGGACTGAAAAAAGAGTCAGCACAGAAGTATCAAAAACTGACTGACCATTTCTGCTTACACTTTGATGTCATGGTTATAGCCCAGTATGAAAATGTATGGCCTCTATAGATAATTTCCCCCTTTAAAATATTTTTTCTACTCGCCTTTTTGGATTTTATGAAGGCTTAAATTTAGGGACATGCCCTGTAACCACAAGCTGTATGCTAAGCTTCACATCTGCTGAACTGGATATCTCCACCATGTCTGTGGTGTTGGTGCCTTTTGGAGCATTTACAGTACCTAACAATCTTCCTATGATGCACTGAGCATTTCCTCTTCACTCACCTCTTTTCACTCCTTATATTTTGTCTTATTTCTCTCATAATTTGTATTTTGTCCTTGTTGTTCCTTTTTATCTTTTCTTTTCCCCCCTCACCCCCCCAAACAAATAGAAAAAATGTGGAAATGTGGAAAACATCTACAAGCAAGTTACTCATGCATCTATTTCCATTATAGATGTACTAAAACTTAACCTATGATTTCTACGATAGAACAGAAAGTAGTCGGTGACATCTGTTGTTGGTGTTCAGCAACTTCTTAAAAGTAAAAAAGGCTGTGAATGTGGTTGAAACACAGCAAACATTCACGTTTGGTCGTTCAGTGTGTATGTGACCGTTCTGATCAAGAGTCAAACCAGACAGAAGGCTGCAGCTTTTACAGTGAGCAAATTCTCCATCACACCATTATTAGATTCGACATTATTGTTTTTTGAAAACACCAAATAACAGAATTTATCTAAAGTAGCCCTTTTCTCACCATGAATAAAAACTAGCCCGGAGTCTAATTACTGTGGAAATAGGCTTATCTTCTATCTCGCTTTAATATACAGTAAGCAGGCAAAAACATTGAAGAGGGAGGCTGAAGCTGTGTCACTGAAAGGGAAAGAGACCATCAGCATGGTGGCATGGTGAAAAGAAAACCAGAAAAACACACAGAAAAACACAAAGGACAAATACAAACACAAAAAAAAAAGCCTTGTGTGGTGCTGAAAGACAGCAAGTTGCTGAAGGTCATAAAACAGACTGAGTGAGGGAAGGACGGAAGAAGAGCACTGTTAGCCTAGAGTGACAAAAAGAGGAGTGTTAGATGTTTGCCACTTCATCATTTTACTGTGAATGATTTTGCATGAATTTGTGTGATGATTCATGATAGGCTGTGATTGATTTGCTCTGCAGCAAAATGTTTGTAATTAGTACTGAAAATGTGTGTGTGTGTGTGTGTGTGTGCTGAGTGGGGTTGGGGGTGGGGGGGCAAAATCTTGGGGAAAAAAACCTCCATAAAATGCAGCCATGTGAATGACTTTCTTTTAAAGTTATTCAAGGTATGTTGGTTTAACCTACATCATCAACACAGCTGCATTTATCACAATGACACACATATGGTCATCGCACAACAATCAGCCAAACCACCTCTCATCTGGGCACTTGTGGTTATATTGCTTTTTTTCTTTTTTGGGATTTTTTTTTTTTGGATAGTGCGCAGTGAAGAGAGACAGAAAAATTGGGAGAGATATATGTAGGAAGACATGCAGGAAAGGGGCACGGGTCAGACGTGAACCTCAGCTGCTCGCACCACAGGCATGTGGCGTGCATGGTCACCTGTACTGAACCAACCCAGTGCCCTATTGCTGTGTTTATATGGTGGGTTAGAAAGCAGAAGTGGGTGTGTCACTGGTAGCTGATCTGTCTGACAAATGGAAGATTAGTATGAAGGATGTTCTTCATTTGTTAAGTGCTGATACTAATCCCATCTGTCCAGGTTATGAAATGACACTCAGTCTTTATGCAGCCTGGACAGCATCTCTAAGATCAACACTGGCGGAAATTAAACTCAGAACCTGCCTCCCTTATTCAGCATCAGTTATTCATGTCTGTGTGAACTCTGCTGCGACTAAAATTATATGTTTTCAAAGCATATGGATGCAGTCACATTACACAAGGCTCCAAAGGGTGACGATGTAACTTTTGAAAATGTAAATACACAAACCACTTGCTTCAATAAATTCTTCATGTGATATAACTAATACATACTGTAGCTTATGGTTGCTAATTTTAGCAGCTTTTAGATAAATGTAATTGTGCTTTTAAGATGCTGAAAATTCCTGCTACTTTTTTTTAAATGGCCCTGCGTACAGGGAGCCTATAATTGGTTTAAAAGCCCACACAAAATAAAAATGTTTGATACAAACGCCTCATTCAGGCTGAAATTGATTGGTTTCAGAGGAATGTTTTAAACTTTTTCATAAAATATTCAGATACATAAAAAAATGAACAAAGTAAATGACTTTCCTGATTACGTTATGACTTTACGCTTTGTGTACATACCATCTGTCTTGATGTAAGCGTGCTGGGATGTATGTTTCTCCTCTTTAAAAGGAAATGTAAGTTTCCAGTGTGAACCGGTGTGCTTTTAATACAAACTCTTAACCATAACTGAAGAATTAAGGCCAGCACAATAATGGCAATGACTGTGCATGACAGATGATAGATATCAATATTCAGGGAGTTGATCAAACATGTACCAAAGGGATAAGATGGAGAAGAGTAATGTGTGTCCACATTTTCATGTCACACTGCCATGTAAACACCAGACTGTTTTAAATTAACATCTGATGTAGACAGTTGAATCGAATAGTCCATCTGCTTTGTTAATCAGAATGGAAATGTTTTTAGGTTTTTTAAAAAAGTAGCATCATCTGTTAGATTAAAGCATAGTGGTTATAAACAAGTTATAAACAAGCAACAAAAATTAGGGTCCACAACTTCTCAGTAAGATTCACAGAAGCTATTTACTCTTTGGTTGTTCCTTAAACATCCATCGAGTAACTAAACATTGCGCAAATTTGATGATTCTTTTAAGCTGCTGTGGTTTTCATTGAATTTGTCTGTGTAAGTGTTAGTGCTGTTAAGATTCATGTGCAAGGCCCACAGGCCTGTGTTGTACTCTAACTTGCCATGTACCAAACTCTGGAGTTAATCTTCACCCACAGGTTGTACCGACTTGCTTATGTTTGAGATAACTAACCAGAGTTCATCAAAAAACAATATATCACTGAAAACAGTTTGCTACTTATTCAGGTTTCTCTAAATGTTCATACTTGGGACTGAGTTAATGACCTTGGAAGGAATGTTTTTTTGTTTTAGGTCACAAATTACAAATGGGATTGATGCTAAAATAAAAACAGTCTTTGTTTTCTTAAAGTGCCATGGGGAAAAGTGTGAAAATTGGACCTGACAAAACCAAATTTCCTGGTGCATTATGACATCTATAAAAAGAAATCCTGCATTGTTGCAAAAACATTAAAAATGCACAAGCCTGATTTGCCACTGGTGATAGACAGATAACCCCTGCTGTGTCAGTGACCTCTAATTTTATGAAGTGCAGTGAATTCATTACTGACAACAAAGACAAACTGTCAGCTCCTCCATTTCACATAAAGGGTCTGTATTTTTCCTGTGAAATGTGCAGCATTTCAAATTTTAAAGCTTTAAAAAACGTTTATACTGAGCATCATTGGGTCTTCTGAATAGGTTAGATGGACTAGATGGAAATAATGCACACAGATTTAAATCTTACAAGTGTATGAAGGACAGGGGCTTCAGTGCCAGTCTGACATTACAAAAGTAGTGTATGAGCATCTTCTGTTCAGTGTGTTTTTTTTTTCACAATAGCTCAGACTGTAGGACGGACAGACCTCCTCTGTGACTGGGAATACTTGATGGTTGCTTGTTGACTCCATTTAATGTTTTTACTGTTGGTTGCGGCAACCCGCTGTTTGCCCAAAGGTTGAGCGTGCAACACCCTCAATCTCCTACTTTCCATCACAAGGTAATTCCACAGGTCACCTGGAGGTAACCTGTGTCCAAACAATTGTGGTTCGACTCAGACTGACTGCAGTCACTCTCAGACAGACTGCCAACATATTGCAATAAATCTGAGTAAGTCTGTGCCAATGAGCAAAACTTGTTTGCAAAACATCTCTTTGCAATAAGGAACTTGGCTCAACTGGTTGCCAGCAGGTTTTATGCTGGCTATGTTTCTATATACAAGCAAAGTTGCTGAGTGCCTGTGTCATTTTTGCAATTAAATCATCGTCCTGCAGCAACTGTGTTACTTTTTGTGGAGGAATTTCTGAATTTCTGCTTCAAAGCTATGAGCAGAGTCTTTGAGCAGGCTCTGGCCGGACTCTTAATGTAAGCAGTTAATCAGTCACAAAGCATAGGTTAGTCAGATGTGTGTGTGTGTGTGTGTGTGTGTGTGTGTGTGTGTGTGTGTGTGTGTGTGTGTGTGTGTGTGTGTGTGTGTGTGTGTGGGTGTGTGTGTGTGGTGACTGCGGGTACTGTGTAGTCTGTGTAAACAGTGTGTATACATGAGCTTATGCAGGTGCCGCAGTTAACTTGCTATAAGAACTGTCTGTAGACTTTAGTTGTTGCTGTTCGGCAGTAAGAACTCCGCCCCTGTTTGGCCAAACAGAATTAAAAGTTTTGACTTCACTTAAGATTTCTACTGTGACTTGTGCGTTGGGGGGGGGGGTAGTAGTAGCACTAAAGCGGTCAAAATCTTGAATATTTCATTTTTGATATCTTTTTTTTCATTTGCAAATGTAAAATTCCACCACAGCAGCTAACTGTGAATGGCCACAGACCCAGTCTAATCTGTGAAACAACCATTTTAAAGGCAATGAGATCACACAGTCATTGCACACAGAGGAAAATAAACTGTATATTTATTAAATGAAATCCAAATGAATTGCAACCTGTCCGGGGTGTACGCTGCCTCCCTATGACAGCTGAAAAACCTGAATAGGATCAGTGGAAGAGAATGGATGTATGTATGTATGGATGTATGTGTGTATGTATGTATTGATGCATGGATGGATGGATGTATAAAAAATAAAACTGATATCTAAGTTTGATTTTTTTTATGTGGTATTTTGTTACCAGACTTTATAGGCTCTCTCACATAACCAACATTACTGAGTCGGATTGTCTCAGTAAAGCAGTGGCTCTTCTCTACTTATGCTACTATGATAGCGTACATTGTTTTAAAACATAACTGCTGTGGTCACAGTGGCTGCAGGTCATTTGTGGTTGTTTTTTATTTTATTTTAGATTTTTACATTTCCCAGTTGGAACAATGAATAAAATTCTTTTATAATTGCATTTCAGAAATAATTAGTCAAGAGAAAATTACATTTATAGTCTCTCTAAAGTCAGAATTATTGTGAATTAAACACATTTGGCTTTTTAGCTGTTCCAAAAAAAACATTTTTTTTAAATTAAATGTCAGTGTGGGCTCAGTTCACCCTGGGCAATTATCACTTGAATAAGTGATGATTTAAAAAAGAGGTTAAAACAAAGTCAGACAATGACAAACACAGAGAAGCAGAAACTAAACAATGCTGGCAGAAGACAAAACAGCAGGGCCTCCATTACCCCAAAATGTTCCAGAGGGACCATAATATTTAAACAACAGAGTGCGCTGGGACGTTAATGTGACTTGCAATGGAAGTGGGTTCATAAATAGCCTTGAGAGCTGACACGTTGCGCTTGCTGAGGAGGTTGGCCAGGCTGCTGAACTTAGAAGTTCCTTAGTGAATGAAAGTTCAGAAAGTGGTGAGGCCCACCTCCACTTGGCAGCCCACACAGCTGGGCCTTCACACCATTTTATGTAACCATACAAGGAGAAGAAGAGAGAAAACAAGAGAGGCAGAGATGTAGAGAGGCGGAAAAAGAAAGAGGCAGGAAGAGAAAAAGATGGAGTCATAGAGGTGAGTAAAAAAAAAAGTATATATAGAAAATAATGAATAAGATGAACCTTAAACCTAAATAGCATTATAAAGACATTATTGTTAAAGACATTTGTTTAAAAAAGGATGAGGAAGACATACCTACATGCACACATATATTTTTTATGTCCTCAAATCCCACAAGAAGACCGAAACCAATCATGCTGTCTTTCTTCCCTGATCTCTTTCTGTTCATGGCACTCATTCATTATTCCTAACAAAGCTGCAAATCTGCCTCATAAATGCATAGCTTCCTTTGTGAGTAATTTCCTCCAACAGCTGTGCACTGTTTAACAAACATTACTCAATAAGGAGTAAAAAGCACATTTGTTGAGCGCTACTTTCAGCAGTGGATTAATCCATATTTGGTGCACCACATGAAGAGATAATCAGTGTTATTCACTTCATCTGTCAGTGGTCATAATTGGCCTGATTGGTGTGTATTGTGACACTGGGCAAAACAGTTTTTCTGTGCAGGATGTGGAATTTTTAGTGTCGCACTTTTGAAGATTGTAAGTTCCAAGTGTTGAACTTGTATTTGTATTAGTATTTGTTGCACAAACCAATGGTTACATTGAGGAACTAGAAGGTCAGATTAAACTGTAAAGAAGCATGTATAGGTCTAAAAAAAACAAAAAACATCTTTGGACAGTTGAAACCAAGATTAAGTTTTACCCGAATGATGGGAAAAGAAAAGTATGGGGAAGGAAAGTTGATCCAAAGTACACCACACTATTTGTCAGGCAGGGTGGAGGCAATGTTATGGCATAGGCATACATGGTTGTTGTTTATGATTTTATGATTTTGGTGTCTTGTTGGTTCATTGATGACTGCTGATAGAAGTAGTACTGTACCAGGCTATACTTTCTGCTCAGATTCAGCCAAATCCTGCAAAACCAAACAGACAGGCAAATGGACAACGAGCCAAAGCAAAAGAAAGCCAAGAGTTTATCAAATCAAACACATGGAATATTCGTCAATGGCCAAGTCAGTCACTTGATCTCAGGCCAGCAGAGCATGCTTTTCGGTTGCTGAAGACAAAAATGAAGGCAGAAAGACCCACAAACAAGCAACAACTGAAGGCGAGATCTGACATAATGCAATACAAACTTTGCAAAGTGGTTATATGTAGGAATCATGGTTTCCTAGGGTGATCACAGCCCAAACCCAGAACGTAGTGATGCTTGGCAAGTACCCCTGGATCATATTTGAAGTGCAGTATCCTATAGCTCAATCTATATTTTTTTATTGTACTGTTGAGGGATTCTTTTCTGTGGTAGTAATGAAGAAGGGTTTTGTAAATGGGAGACATTTGTTTTCAGAAATGTGATAACTGTATTTTCTGATGCTGTGATGTTGAGTTTTAATTTGATTTTATTATTTCTTCTTGAGCTTCTAGTGTTCTTGATGTTTCCCTGTCTTGTCTGTTGCTGTCTGCTGGATGTGTTAGTGCCTTTGTCTTCCTGTGTTCCCCTGTCTCTGTCATCTTGTTTAGTGTTAGCCTTCTTCTTCTCCTCTCAGTGTTACTTGGGTTTTCCTTCCTGTTTTACTTTGAAGTTTGGTTTTCTCCTGTGTCTTGTTCTAATTTTATTTTGTCTTCCATCCTTTGTGATTAGCTGCCCCACCCTCATTGTTTTCATCTTTTCCCTGTTCCCACCTATGTCGGTCCTCTCTCTTGACATGGGGCAATTAATATTGTAAACGAGTATATTTTAAACCCAAACCAAACATAACCAAGATGTTTAGGTGCCTAATCCTAACTAAACATAAACTGAACATTAAAAACTCAAAAACAAAATATAAAAATAGCAGTACTCCCACATGCTTTTGTTGGTTTTCATACCCCATAATCCAGCAAGATGTGTTCTAGATCATAGAGCACTACCATGCACATCCAAAATAAATGACACGTTGAGGTATGGAGTGCATTAAAATGTGACGCCTGAGATCAGTATGCATTGAGCTGAGTGAGAATGTGTTGGGTTGCTAGTGTATGGAACAGAAATATTGTCTCCGTGGAGGCCTAAAAATAGGTCACGCTCTGCTCTCTGATCTACTTCGCACTGTTACATAAAATACACTGTTTTGTATCAAATCTCCATTTCTTATCCTCACTTTTACACAGCTATGCAGTACACAAACATATTCATACATCAAAATGGAAAAACATTTTTTTTTGCTATAGGCATTACTGAGTGCTATTACATGTAAAGATAATGAAGAAGGAATTGACTGATATACACTGCACATATGTCTTATCCATGGTACAAGAGGTTACTGAAATGTACCATCAAATATGCAACATTGTAATATAATCCATTTTTCATTCACTATATTGCAATAGCAGTCATAATAACTACCAAGACCGTGATGTGATGAATTTTTGTTAACTTTTTAATAAGTAATTCTCTTGCTCTCCTCATTTATAAATGTGATCCTTTCTTTTGGTTTTGTTTACTCTTACACAAATAAGGTCTGTATACTTATTAAAGCTCTAATTGGTGATAATGCCATTGTTTGTTTTCTGATGAAAGCAGTTGAGATGAGAGGTCGGCTTATTGCCACTGAGAAAAGATCATCTGAACCTTTCAACCTTTTGTATTGATTGCTGAGCAACATGATGCCATTGACTATCAGCTCTCTGATAAACAAACACAGCTTGATGCCAAGAAACTAAAACATGAAGGAATTAGTTTTCCTATTGAGAACAGGCCTAAAATCCTATTGCTATTGTGTAATCTTAACTGCATGGTGCTAAAATACTTGGCGCCTATGATGGGCCATAAGGAGAACTTTCTTCCCAACATCTGACCATCTAATAAGTTTATTATTAGAAGAACACACAATGTAAACATAACAAAACACAAAAAGTGACTAGAATCTAGCCTCGGTAAGGTTTCATAAATGAAATGCATATATCAAAACATTACAAGAGGGGTGAAATTGAATGAAGCATTTTTCAACATCATATTCATAATAGGGGTGCAGAAATGGGGAGTCAGCTCCAGCTTTACAAGAACATGAAATGAAATGAAAACCTGTTAAAAAAAATCTAAACTCAACTTCCAGCCAGGATGTGTATCCCATGGAGAAGAAACAGAAAACACAACACAAACTGCACTTACAGCACGTGGAATGAGATGCCAGTTTGGCGACCCAAAAATTACGCTCACTCACTGCTGAGATTTAAAAGCTGTAATTTATTAATTAATGTGTTTTGAAAGTAAAATGAGGCACATTTGAAAAATGACAACAAATAGCCGGTATTGCATGTTGCCAGTGTCTGCTGCCTTAGTCACATTTCTGTTGGCTGTGATTCACTGGGCCATGTGATGCTCCAAATTTCTGACTTGCAAACTGTATAGAATCATAATCACCTCTCTAAGGTTGCTTTTGAAAAGCGCGTGCCTTGATGGCAGTCCTCTGATTGCACTATAAAGATAATTTTGGGAATAGGTGCAGGACGGTGTTAACAAAGAAAGACAATACCACCTGTTTATCTACCCCTGATTGCAAATAAGGATTCGCTAATATAGTCGCATAATGGATAATAATGAACAAGGCCAGACACTCAGCTCTTGTTTGTGTTTACTGTACAAATCTTTGCAAAACAATTGTTAATCTTGATATCCTGGTATGTCATGTTAAGAGTTTGCCTGAAATATAGCTTGTGCTATTTGTGATAATATTGATTCTGAACCATTAGATTTACAAAGATGCTCTTAAGGGATTTATTGCTTTTGTGGTCCAGAATGAGACATGCAGAAATTTCTGAGTGAAGGCTTGCATCCATTAAAATATTAGTTGGCATGTGTCTCTGGGATATTTAAGCATAAACATTTATTTAATCCTACATTAAATGCCTTAGTGCTTTATATCCAATATGGTCTCGGGAATGGACTCAGTCAAGTTTAACACATTCAAAATAAATACAACTGCACACTCTGTGAAGGTGGATAAAAGTTTAAGTGTAAAAACCAATTTCTGTTAGATAAATGGAGTTTACTCCATGTTGTTACATATTGTTCTATCTTGTTGAACCTCCATCAGCACTGTGTCTTAGCCTGCTGAAGAGTATCCACCCCAAGCCCCTCCCCATATGTCTCTCCCTCTCTCCTCGCCACAGGTTCGATTAACAGCGCACGCTTTGTTCTGACCCCCTGGGGTTACCCTATTGTAGAGTACCTGCACGTGTATGTGTGAAAGCGGGTGAATGGAGTAAGATGCAAGAGTAGAGTCTTTGAAGAACGAAAGAGGAAAAGAAAGGGTGCCAGAAACGTGTAAAACACAAGAATATCAAGGGACAAAATAAACTCATGACGTTGAAGCTATTTTACACAGAATATGGAGGGTAAAAAAAAGCTTGTTTGAACAGTGAATATGAGCAGTGCAGACAGAGAAGGGTGTAAAGATCAAAAGGATATGAAAAAGGTGACATATATAAATTCATGACAATTCACCTCTTATGTGGAGTCTCTGTTAAAGGTTAAAGAATACCACAATACTGCATGATTGTTCATGTTTATGCATGCATAGTGATCCTTTGAAGATCTTAGAAATATGTACTGAATGTTTAGTGAAACAGCTGACATGTTATAGCATAACTTGAACGAGCGTGTACAGTATGTGTGTGCGTGGCTGATGTAATAACTTGTAAGACTAAGTGTTGTTTACTGGTAATGCAATTCTCACACTAGCTACATAGGATATTTAATAGGAAGAATACCGTATCCTTATGAAAAACTCTACGGTCCCCCATCCTAAGAAGTCACTAACAAATCACGAGTGTGTACGTAAATATATGATTGTGTGTATACATATGTGTGTACACAGCAGTTGGGTCATGCTTTTATTAGCTGACAGGACATTTAATGATTTTTTTTCTATATAAGCATGTTTGCTTTCTGTCTTCAAAACTAATAGTGACACCGTGTCATCTCCATCATTGCTTAGTTCTGTATTTGCTATTGTTGCAAAAAAGCAAGAAAGACAGATTAAAAAAATTTAAGAAATCCATATTAAAGCTTTAAACACTTATTCGAGCATTCTCACAGCTGCTTCAGACGGTATTTGAACCTTTTCACATCTTGTGTTTTAGATGTTATTTTAGATCAAGTCAAGAGAAGTTAATCAAGTGAAAACATTTTGTAATTGTATTAAAAATCAAAAATGAAAATTAGTCATTAAGTATTCAGACCCTTTATAAAATAGTTTGAAGAAGCCCTGTTGGCAGTAGTTACAGCTTTGAGATTTCTTCAGTCTCTACAGCCTTTGTAGAGAACCTTATTTGGGCAGACCCACTGACAAGTTCATGTTCTGTTCAATTCAATTACATTTTATTTATATAGCACCAAATCACAATAACAGTCACCAAAAAGTGCTTTATACTGAAATGTAAAAAATCCTACAACAATACACAGAAAACCCCAACCATCAGACAACTGGGCATGCACGTGGCAAGAGTGGGAAGGAAAAACTTCCTTTTAACAAGGAGAAACCTCTGGCAGAACCAGGCTCAGGGTGGTGCAGCCATCTGCCATGAATGGCTAGGGATGAGGAGAGGGAGACAGGACAAAAGACACACTGTGGAAGAAAGTCAGAGATTAATAATAACTCCTAATAATAAAGAACTGAGTGAAGAAGAAACATAGTGCATCATGAGAACAAGAACTGATCCAGCCCTAACTATAAGCTTTATTAAAAAGGAAAGTTTTAAGCCTAATCATAAAAGTAGAGAGGGCTCCACAGAAGAGGGGCCTGAAAGCCAAAGGCTCTGCCTCCCATTCTACTCGTAAATGTCTTGCAGATGTTCTGTGGGGTTGAAATCTTGACTTTTATTTATTTATTTTTACACTTTTCTACTGAAACGGAGAACTCAAAGCACTCAATCACACACACATTCATACAGGCACTTTTTCTATACCTCAGCGCCATGTCTAACATTTGCACACATACTCACACTCCAATGTTTTGCTGAAAGACCTTAAGCACTTATGTCCGATGATGTTGGTAGTGGAGACACTGAAGAGGATGGAGAAAGATGAGGGTAGGAGTCTAGGCTTTAGACTAGGCTACTTGTGGACTGTCCAGTCCAGCAATATGTCAGTAAAAGATGATTTGCTTTAAACTATCATGAAGTCGAGGAATCCACTAAATCTGCAAGTTTTCAGTTAGGGTAGCTTGGTCTGTCTTGGTATTGGTTTTTCTATACTAGTTTATCTTAAAAAATTATAGTGGAAAAAGAGCATTTTTTAAAATTTTATTTAAAAAAGGTAACTTCATATATTCTATATTCATAACACATAAAGTGTAATATTTCAAGCCTTTTCTTTCAAACTTTTATTATACTGATAGCTCATGAAAATCAGAAATACAGTATCTCAAATTAAAGTATTTATTTTTAACTTTGAGTAAATTACTATTCAAACAGTGCACATATTGTCTCTTGGTTTCATTCAGTGCACACAAGCACAGTGACAGGAAGACTGTGGACTTGATAGTTGTTCAGATGACGATCATCAGCACCCTTCACAGGGAGGGTAAGCCTCAGAAAGTCATTGCTGAAAAGGCTTTCTGTTAACAGAATGCTGCATTGAAGAATATTAATGGAAAATTGACTTGAAGGGAAAAGTGTGGTAGGAAAAATTGCACATGAATACACTTTGTGAGGACTGTAAGAACTTGGGAGCACATCAAAGAGTGGGTTGAGGCTCGTGTCAGAGCATCAAAAGCCACCACACATAGACATCATCAGGAATGTGGCTACAACATACAGACTCAGAGACAATATCAGAAGCATATTATCTGGGCTATGGAGAAAACTGAGAACTGGATTCCTGCTCAGTGGTCCAAAGTCCTGTTTTCAGATGAAAGTGAATTTTTCTATTTCTAATCTTTCTTAGAAATAAAGATCCCAAAGGAAGAGTGGAGAGGCACAAAATCCAAGCTGTTTGAAGTCCAGTGTGAAGTTTCTGCCCTCTGTGATGATTTGGGGTGTCATGTCCTGTGCTGGTGTTCGTGGTTGTTGGTCCAGTGTGTTTTACCAAGTTCATTGGGAATGCAGCCATTAACCAGGAGATTTTAGAGTATTTTTGCTTCCGTCTGCCGACAAACGTCATGGAGCTACCAGTTTCCTTTTCATGCAGGACATAGCATCAGCCCACAGTGCCAAAACTACTACCAAATGGTTTGCTGATCATGTTATTACTGTGCTTGATGGGCCAGCCAACTCATCTGACCTAAACCTCTCAGAGAATCTATGAGGTATTGTCAAGAGGAAAATGAGAAACACCTGAGCCAAAACTACAGACAAGCTGGAGGTCGCTATCAGAGCAACCTGGACTTCAATAACACCTCAGCAATGCCACAAGGTGATCGCCTCCATGTCACACCATAATGATGCAGTCAGTCGTGGGAAAGGAGCCCCAACCAAGTGTAGAGCGTAAAAAGATTCATACTTTTCAAAGCTTGGATATTTCTGTATTGCGAATCTTTTGTTTTTTGACTGATCTCAGTAAATATTATTATTAATTTGCGATACTAAGATACTGGATTTCTGATTTTTATGAGGTATAGGCCATAATCATCAAAATTAAAAGGTATATTTTATATGTGTATATATATATATATATATATATATATATATATATATATATATATATATATATATATATATTTCAGAATACTTTAAATCCATTAAATTCATGATTAATAGTTCAACCTTAACACAGGAATGTGGTATACTGTCATTTATATCATTCATTCAATTATCCTTTAATGCAGTAAAAAAGTAGCTTTACTGAAGTCGTCCTACCCAATCATATGAACGATGCATTGTGCTCAATTTAATTTCAGTCATTTCTTACCTTGCTCAGATTTATGTTCACCTGACTGTAGAGTCTGTAACTGACAAATCAGTTCATTGAGCTGGATTTCAAATTACAGAAAGCCAGGTCGATAAACTGGGCTACAGTTTGAAAAAGAAATCAGAATTTTAAAGAAAAAAATATTGGATTTAAATGTGTGTTTTACCCAAATACAGTCAAATTGATGACCATTTTTATAACACATTACAAAATGAGAGAAGTTATCTAAACATTGTGTCAATGAGTCTGGAAATGATCAGACCTGCAGTGGCGCTCTGGCATTGAAATGCCGAGCTTAACAAAAAAAAGTTAGTTGGTTGAGAGCATGTAACCCTAAAGCACCTGCTCCCTTTCACTCCACCTTTTTGATATTTCTTCCACTTATCCACTGTCCTCATCAACACCTGCAGTCTACCTCAGTAAATCAGTTACTTTAACACAATTTTCTGTGTTAGCCAGAAAAGCCTTTTTCTTTGTCTACACACACACACACACACACACACACACACACCTTCTGATTGTTTCGCAACAAGTGCTAGATACTAACAGCCAGAGTGATAGGTTTCTTCGGTTGAGATGACAATTGCTATCTGATTGCACTGACTGTGTAGTTGTTGCAAAAGTGACCTGCTGAATATCTGTAGCAATTTAAGACCAGCCCTTATTCCCAAACTTCCAAATCTAATTTTTTAAAGTAAACAAGGATGCACCTGACCATAATTTGTAATGCTCTTGAAAATGCTCTGAATACTTTTGTATATTAGAGATTAAAAATTTGGTTTTATTATCAATTTACAAGCATAGCTACCTTTATTTTAGGTGGAGAAAGGTCCAAAACACAAAGTCTATGAGGTGAATATAATATACAAAGGGAGAGCCAAACTGAATCTTAACAGGCTGGGAATACACAAAGATGAAGATCTGATAATGAAAAGGAAACACCGGATTATAAACACAGTCGCACAGAAACAGTGAAGGCTTACCAGGGAAATAGGACACAGGTGGGTAACAAGGCACAGCTAAACATAATCAAGGAAAATTACAGCCAGAAAGTAAAACTAGAGACAGGCCACAAGGGACAAAAGACTAAAAAATAAAAAGAGGAAATGATCAACTCAGATGCAGAATCCGGGAAGCTTGACACACGAGGATGGAATGGAAAGCACTGATAAGTATAATAATGGAAACAGTAACTACACTAAAACCTAAAGGGAACTGGGAGCACAGAATACCGATGAATACAAGATATAACAATAAAACACCAGAACTAAGAAACCATGCAGAAAAGAAAATCAGACCCTAAACAATAAACTAAATAAGGATTAAGAATCAGAAACTAGATTAATACACCTAAACTTCAAAGCTCAAAACCCCACAAAAACACACAGCAAAACCCACAGACCATGAGAACAGGAATGACTGGAAAAGCTGAGTCTTTATTTTTTGAACTGTTGTTGACTGTGACTGTCTCGGCTTCCAATATGATGTATTTGCATGAGAATATATTTATTAATCACCGCAACCTCCAATCTCCATTCCACTTCACCCTTTACTTTTCGTATCTGCAGTGCTGCACACACACGCACTAACCTAACCGTGCACTAATAAATTAAAAACTCACAAAGGTCCCCATTTTTTTTGTAATCCATTTTAAAAACTGTATTTAATATAAACCAATATCAGAAATGTATATCTCTTCTAAGCCTGCACTGCCAAACTGAAAAACATGATCCATTTGTTTTGTACTATTAATGAAAAGCTCAATTGCTCAATTATGTGTGTATGGTTTATTTGGTGTATGGTTTATCACAACACTTCTTTTTGGTTCATAAATGTCACACTCTTTAAGGTTATTTTTATTTGATATATTTTTGAAGTATTAATCGATTGATTTCTTTATGCAACATGCTCATTTTCTAATGAAAAATACATGAATGATTTGCTTTGTATTGCACTGCACCGATTTGCACTCTGCCTCTGTGTGCCTCAGTCTTTACTACATGACTCATATATTTATTATAACATACATAATGGAACATATATTTCTTTCCACCTATTTTATTTTCAGCAGAACCTCTTGTATCCTCATTACACTGATGCAAAGATAACTCAATATAAAAGGAGTAAAAAGCAATAATGTCAGGTATACACACACACACAGTAATGTAGGCTTGGGCCTGTATTCATTTCAAATCATCTCTTATTATTTTCATCTCTTCCTGTCATTCTGTGATTCTGTGGCGAGGCAAGCCTCCTCAGACTGAGTTTGACGGCGAGATAATGAGCCACCAGTTACAGAAACATGCTCTAAGGTACACGGATATACACACAGTAATTCTATCTATGTTCATAAAAAAAACTTTGTTTACCCCGAGTCATTATCTGGGGCATGTGATTAACCTGTGTTCATTACACTGTCCTCCTGCTACTCAATATGTCTTATATTACAATAAATGGCTGTATGGGCACACATTAACACAATGCCTCGGGCCGGATCTCATTAATGTCCTCCACCACTCGTAACAGCAAAGTAGAACCGTGCACAAAAAGTGTACATATTGTACCTGTAGTCAGAGACACAGTTCACAGATACATGTGCAGACTAAGAGAAAACCAGGCATCTTCATACAAACACTCTCAGAGAATCACTGATCATGACAAACCTTGGCACAGTTTTGTGTGTCCATGGAGGCTACAATTCTCAACACACACACACACAAAATACATGTGTATGTGGTAATATGAATACATTCAGCCAGATTTCTTTTTCCATTTTTTTCCCCCTTGACTGGAGCATCTGAATAAGCAGGAAACACTCAAGTTTTATGTTTCTACTTCACAGAGTAAAATATTCCTTTACCAAAAAGGAAATGTGCATGTTTTAATACTCTTTATCTTTATTTATAAGTCCATATGCTACTACACACAAGATTCAAACGGTTCAATACAAGGTTTTGTTAGACAGTCAAATTTAAATTGAACTGGCTTTTTTTGTTTCTAAAATCAAAGTATCCACTTTATTCTTTCATCCATACACCCATTCTCTTTACGCTCATCAAATTCAGGTTAGCCTGGAGCCTATCCCGGCTGTCATAGAGAAAGAGGTGGGGTCCAGCCTCAACATGTCACTATGTAAATGCCTTTCCATAGTATTAGCTTATCAACCTTGGCACTTCGTAGGTACTGCTGGAGAACGGAGATTGGAAGGTCAACAAAGGAGATCTGACAGTGAATTGGAGGCCTGTGCACACTCATCACTTGAACAAATTCAGTGTATGTCTGATTTTAAATAAATTGTTGAAGAAGGAGAATAAAAGAAAAGCCTAGAATGTAAAACTCAAGTAACATAAAAGTTATACAAAAGAATAAATACAAAAAATACCCATAATACACCATTCAGTACATTTTTCCACTCTATTCACGACTAACTGCTTAATACTGAAAATACTCAAACATACTCAAAATTTAATAGAGAGTTATCAATGAAAATACAATGCCAGGACTTAAATCGTTCATAGGTTTTTCATTCATTAAATCAAGCACTTGCAAGTGAAATAATAATAATAAGGTATTTTTGTCTTTGTGCTTAAAGGTACAAATTACACTACTTTAAGGTAAAGTGCTGCTGACCTGGAAGTTCCTGGCTCAGTAGTATGATAAAAAAAAAAAATCATGTTCACAGCCTGTAAAGCTATTTTAAAATTTAATACATTTTTAATTGAATATCAGTACTCACAGGTAAGAAGAAACACATTTCACAGTGAAAGTGTGAATACTTAAATAAAGAAAATTCTATTTTTTTTTAAAAAAATTCTCATAATTTTCTTATTTAAACAAGCAAATGTGGTGTTATCTCATTAATATGCACTCATTTGCATGAATGTCCAGGGGACAAAGTTCAGTCAAATAAACACCTCATGTGTATTTTGGACTGTTTTCTCCCCCCATTAGTCTAAAAAAAAGATGTTATGAAAGCAAAATAGCCCAAAAAATCTCAAATTGTTCAGTGCCTGAAAGAACCATGTTTTTCACTGCAGTGTCTCCCATTTAAAGATCATTACTGTCCATTTTGTTAGTGCCTGTGACAATACAGCAAGCCCTCTCATTCACCTGTAAAGCAGAGAGAGCCACAGCATGGTGTATGGTCTTTTGTTGGTACATGGCCTTTATATAATGCAATGCTCAGCCTACATTTGGATTGGCTGATTCATGCAACTCATTTACATTTTCCCAGTGACCTTCCTTGCTCCCTGCAAACCCACGCATTCCTAAATCCAGAGTGCTGTGTCCACGCACTGAAGGGGCGTTGCTGAAGTCTCACTCAGATGTAAGCACAGACATCGGCAAAGACTGCTGCGCACAGGAAAGCGTGAATTGTGAACATATGCTGACGCTATATATTTGCTCAATATCTTGTCTTACAGCAGGATCCAGCACGTGTACACGGACAGTGTGAATATCTATGCATTATCGCTAAGTGCAGCCAGATATGTTCTGGGCTGTATAGGTATGTTATCACTGCTGGGCCAGACTGGCAGAAACTTGTCATAGGCTGACACTGTGTGTGAATAGAAGGAGTAATCCCTGATTGTGTAGGTGTGGTTACGTTTGAAAAGTGTTTTTTTTTTTTTCTTTTCAGCTCCAACTGCCGAGTGAAATGAGACTGCTAAGCCATTTCTGGTGGTGCGCTTCATGTGTATGTGTGCGTGTCCTTTTGATTTCCACCTTGTGTCTTCCCTCGCCACTCCCTCTTACCTTAGGTTTTCTCTCTCATGCCTACAGTATGTGATTATTGACATACAAATTGGCTTTTCTATTATTCCCTTTGTGTCTCACTAAACATCTACTGTGCCGCTCAAATCTATCTCACTTTGCTTTCTGCTCCCACCCCCAAAACTACTCGGTTCAATCCTTTGCATTAGAGACTGTGAGAAGGAGATTAGTGTTGTATCAGTGTGTATATGAGTGTGCCTTTGGGGTGGAGGGCTAGGAGAGAGGATTTCCAAGGCTTTCTTGGTAACGGTAAGATGACAACCAGGAATACCATTATTGTCCAAAAGGATTTGAGGGGGATGGGGTGATGATACCTGCGGATGCTTTATTTGTATTTAATGTGTCATATCCATTCTACAGCAACTCTATCATATAATGTTTCCCATATATATATAATATAATAATAACATAATATATCATCATTTTCTGTCATCATCAGCCTTTTTCTGCTTCTTCCCAATTGTTTAAATCAAATGTTTGAGAACAAAAGAAATACAGGTTTGCAAATCTGTATCCACAGGGATCTGCAGGGAAGTGAAGGCTTTATATGCACACACACACACACACACACACACACACACACAAACACACACACACACACACACACTTCTGCATCTGCAGGCACCATCAGTGCTGGGACACGTGTGTTGCTTAGAGACCAAGAGGTCATCCGCACAACAGAGATCACACAAACCAGGTGTGACATCTGTTCCAGTGTGGTGGCCACAGCCAACAAGGGAGCCATGCCTGCTTGGAGCATGCAAATGTAGAACAGCTGGTCAGGAGAAGACACTTGACAGTGAATACATTTGGAAGGACTGTAGGGCCTTTTGTCAGGTGGTAGTCCTGGTACTGGTAGTGCCTCCAGATCACAAATCATGAAACGAAGTAAAACAGATGTAACTCTCACCTTTGATCAAATTTTTTTCACATACTTGGCTGCAAAGAAAGCAAGAAAGCAAGAAAGCAAGAAAGAAAGAAAGAAAGAAAGAAAGAAAGAAAGAAAGAACTGCATCTCCTCTTTGCAGTGGGATGACCTCAGTTGAGAAAAATATTCTTTTAGAAGCTGAATTGGCACAAAGGCTGCTAGAATTCCTCTGAGGTTGGAATGTTCACTTCATCCTAAAAAAAATTAAATAAATAAAAATGCTAAATGGATGAACTAGGGAAAGGAAACTGTTACATGACATTATTATCAAAATCAATTAATTTTATTCCCTGTAATGCGCCTGTTTTAAGACTCCTCGGCCTGTCAGGCTAAGCTCTACATTTCTTAATTTCTTTCTGTTCTGCTGCACATCATTAGGAACCAGTGCAGTCAGGCTTAGATGTGCTTTGAACAAAATTTTAACTGAAATTTTTTATTTTATTTTTAAACTTGTGCATCAGCACGCTAACACTATGTGTGTATTCAACCATTATGAATCTGAGTTGGTTTAGCATGATCTCAGATATTTGTGATTTTGACATGTTTGTTACCTGAACATTATTGCATGTGTTTTAGCCTGTTACATGGGGACATTTAGAATGCTGGGTAAGCATTCAAACGGAGCTGATCAGAGGAGGGCAGTTAGTTTTAGAAGTGTTATGTCATGGATTACAAAGGTAGGTTTAGCTTGTGTTAAATATGAATATCGGTTATTATTGCAGATCGTCAAGCGTTTGGCCAACAACCCAAACCTGACATCCCATGATTGTCAGTAACACAGCGATAAAAGGCGAATAGACTGTATTTGATGAGTGTTTCCTATGAGAATGCACGATCATCAAAGTTAGGCAAATAGCAGTTACAGCTTATATCTGCATTTAGCATCTGTTTGAGCTGTGGAATTGGCATGCTCACTGAAGCATTTGAGAGACATCCATCTGCAGTGCCACTCCAAAGCGGTGGAGTGCGACTGCAGTGACAAACGTGCTGTCATCCAATTTCCCACACGCAAACAAATGCAGCATACACACACACACACACACATTAGACACACACAGATGTGCCCTCTCATAAACATTTGCTCAGATGCTCTCTTCCTCTCAGTCTTCCCTTTCTGTTCTATCACTCACTTTGGCATAATTATAGACAGTAGTGCAGTGAAACATAAAGGAAATTTCAACACAGTAGTAGTCAACTTTAATACATTTTTAAAAGTTTGAAAAGAAGCGTTGAGTATTATGAGCCTTGTCGCAAAGCCCACACAGTCTATAAGCATCACGGATATTCAAACATAGATATACTAAAGTTGGGATGTACAGTGAAGAGTGGAAGAGTAGCATACTGCCTTAATTCTTCATGGCATAGATTCAACAAGGTTCATCTTTTCTCACAGATTTTGGTCCATATTGACATGATAACATCACACTGTTGCTGCAGATTTGTCCACTGTACATCCATGATTTGAATCTCCCCATTCCACCACATCCCAAAGGTGCAATTCCACTGGAATTGAGCTCTGGTGACTGTGGAAGCAATTTAAGTAACGAGAACTCATTGTTGTGTTCTAGAAAGCAGTTTGTGAGGATTTGAGCTTTCTGACATGGCTTGTTATCCTGCTGGAAGCAGCCATCAGGAGATGGTTACACTGTGGTCATAAAGAGATGGGCATGGTCAACAACAGTCAGGTCGGCTGTGGCATTTAAACAATACTAAGTTGGTACTAAAGAGCCCAAAATATCTCCCACACCATTACACCATTAGCAGTAGCCTGAACTGGATGGATCCATGCTTTCATGTTGTTTATGCCAAACAGACCTGACGTTACCATTTGAATGTCACAGCAGAAGTCAAAACTCATCAGACTGCGCAGTGTTTTTCCAACCTTCTGTTGTCCAATTTTGGTGAGTCTGTGTGAACTGTAGCTTCAGTTTTCCTGTTTTTTATCCGACAGGAGTGAAAGCTGGTGCGGTCTTCAGCTGCTGTAGTCCATCTGCTTCAAGGTTTGATGTGATTTGACTTACTGTTGGGTTCCTATGAGCTTGAAACAATTCTGACCTCTGGCATTTTGCCCAGAGAACCGCCGCTCACTGGAAATATTCTTTTTTTCAGACCATGCTCTGTAAACAGTAGACATGGTTTTGTGGGAAAATCCCAGTAGATCCGCAGTTTGTGAAATTCTCAGACCAGTCCGTCTGGCACCAACATCGACACCTCGTTCAAAGTCATTTAAATCACCTTTCTTCTGTCATGCCTAAATGTTGCTGTCACGTGACTGGCTGATGAGATATTTGCATTAACCAGCAGAAGAACATATGTTCCTAATAAACTGGCCAGTGAGTGTACATGAAAGCATTATAATGTAGATATAAATTATTATAAGTTGCATTGAAATCAATTACAGCAGAAACCAGTAAAAAATATGTTAATCGTTCATTCAGCAGTGGTCTCTGAGCCTCACTATAGTGTCAGTTCTTCCCCTCTGCTTACCAGCTTAAGCAGACAACTTAAATCTATGCTGCTTCTCCTTTTCCCATTCCATCTCTTCTACAAGCTTCTCTTGCATACATACCTTTTGCCTGTCTTTCATAGAATACATTGTGAGAAGTTCAGCCCCTTCTTTGTAACACACATGCTGAGTGTTTTGACCTCTCTGCCACTTCTTTCTCTTTTATAGTTTCTTTCGTTCTTGTTCCCCCTCCTCTTTTTTCGCATGTTTCTTTCCGGCACTCGCCATGACATCAGACCAGGGCCACCAGGTGACCCCACAGATGGCACTTTGACACTCAGATGTGAAATCAGGTGTTGTGCTGTACAGATCTGCATATTTAGTGTCAAATTATACGGTATATTAACACACAATGTTTACAATTCAAGGTAATGTCTAAGTCAACAGAGCCAGGGGAAGGAAGGAGAGAGGGGAAAACAAAGAACAACTTTATGAATAAACTGCTTCATTCCTCTTGTTCACTTTTCAAGGGTAAAGCCGGCTTTGGTGTCAGGGAAACAGGAAGTCTTGCTGCTTCTTAGGAATTGTTTATAGATTTCTAATCTAGGCCAACAAGTTGTAATTCTTTCTGCCTTACTCCTGCTGTGCGTTTTCTCATTAACTGCATCAGTGCTATGCTCAGCAAGCCACAGCAAGAACAAGAGGCTGTGCAGGAGACAATTCATTTTTTGAAAGAAGAAGATTGAGCGGCCTTGACATTAAGGCCACACTGTATATGCTGACACGTAAGCAGCAGGGGGTTTGTCTACACATCACACAGTGATCAAAAATGTCTAAACTTGGCAATTACTGTACCCCTCAACAAACGACCAAGAAAAAAAAAAGAAAAAGAATGTGGCAAAAATGAGAAGAAGAAAAGGAGTGAGTGACACACTGATGAATAAAGCAGTAAATCCTTTCAAGGGAACCTGACATCCCATTATATGTAACAAAAAGTAAATTGGCTCTGTGATTACATGCAGGCAGGGCTCCTATACTGTACTGATAATGCAGATATGAGCAGCTTTTGTTAAGCTAACGGTGCTTACACTTGACTTTAGCATTTCAACATTATGCCAATCCTAAACTACAAATGTGAACCTCCTAGTTGAGAAAATTCAGGTGGAAGCCAAAGTATTAAGATTTCTCTTCTGGTCAGCATGAACATCTTTATCAGCAAATCATCCAGAACTTGTTTAGATAATTCAGTCTAGTCTTCTTTGGGTAAAGACACAGGTGTATCGGGGTATCGGTGAACCACTGCCGTTAAGCACTTGTCAGCTAACAACTATCTATCTCAGTGAAGCTTTTCAGGGTATCTGAAGAATTAAAGACTTGCCAGTGGCAACAAACCAAAGCTTGTCAGTCCAACAAACTTCACCCTGTTGTTGTCCTAATAAGTTTTTCCAAAGCTGTGTAACAGGGATTTTCGAGATGCAGCTAGGAGACTAACTTTCCCTGGAGCTTACTCCAGAGATAATGGCGTCATGCATGTGTGTTGTTGTGACTGTATGTGTGTGAGCTGTGCACTTGTCTGAGCAGTGCCAATGCCAAACTGATTGGACTAGTTTGGACTAAGTTAAGTTTAATTTTGCTCTAATTTTAAAGCAAATCTGTGGCAATATTAATTTGTAAAACACTGACACATAACTTGAGCTCTAACCAACACTGGATATTAGGGCTGTAACAATTGTACAAAACCACAGTTAATGCATTGGTTGCAGGGCCACTGACGTTGTTGATACCTTGGTTTTTCTTTAGAGGGAAGGGGGAAAAAACTGGGGGAAAAATCTTTTTAGGCCTGATGACTTGATCATGACTGGATCATCAACAACAAATAATCTTCATTATTCAATGTGTGTCTAGTTCACGTGTTACCTGAAATCTGCAAAGATTACAGCTTTAACCAGACTAGCACCATCAACAGCTCCATGTGGGTGTCATGATTTGGGAATGGAATAAACAATGTTTGAGCTATGATAAGTTTCAGCTGCATCCTCTTTAGTTTATTTATTTGGCATTCCTTAAATTACAGTGACATAAATATCCTTTTTATTAAGGATGCCAGAGCCTTTGTTTAAATATGTAAATCTGAGTAAAGTCAACAACAGTCAAAAGTTGAGAAAATTCAAAACGATATTGAATGATGTTGCCTTGATAGATAGATAGATAGATAGATAGATAGATAGATAGATAGATAGATAGATAGATAGATAGATAGATAGATAGATAGATAGATAGATAGATAGATAGATAGATAGATAGATAGATAGATAGATAGATAGATAGATAGATAGATAGATAGATAGAAGATAGATAGATAATAGAACCTCCAATTCCCCTGAAAATCAAACCTAATAAAGAGCCGGGGGCGATTACTTCATGATTTAGAGACTGAAAAGAATATGTTTCTGCTTCAATTAGAAATGGTGAGCCAAAGATTGATGAGATGATACTCCTCTGGCCATTCTCCATTGTCTTCTTCTGGCAGACGGTATATTCCTGTCTCCCTATGGGCTTGTAGGAGGTTTCAGAAGATTTAGATGAGAAGGCAAGCTGCTGAAAACACCTCACATTCGCACTCCCACTGGGTGCTCCATCAACAGCAACATTAATCTATATTCACTATATCGTCACACTACCTGAGGTGGTTCTTTTAATAGGAGATATGCTCAACAATGTGACATGGAAAGAATGAAAATGCTGTGATTCTGTGATCTGAAATCGATAGCTGTTTAGATCTCATGCGCAAGTGCCTCGAGCCTGTGAGCAGTCTGCAACAGAGTAGCTTCTGCTTTTATTCTTTCCTTAGCTCCACAAAATAAGAAGAAAGCAAGATGACTGTTATCCCTGCTATAGACATTTATTTGTGGGCTTTGACAGCCAACTGGTAAGACAACGCCATCTGTACTTTATACTCCAAGGATAGCACTTTTTGATAAAATCCATCTGAGTCAGTGTTTTCCTAATCCAACTCTAGATTCAGAATAGCTTTGCAGCTGGTTTAAGAAAAAGATAAAACTACTGTATCAGCAAACACTCCTTAATTCCCTCGTAGCATCGCTTCCTCCATACATCATGTTACCCAGCTACCAGCCACACTGACACTTAGTGATTGGTTTGATTGGAACCTGTCCCTGCCATGCTGAACTGTACAATCATGTCACACACTGATTCATGGGTTTGTGCCTGCTGTCGCTTAAGTTTTATGGCCGGTATTGGCAGGGTGAATGGCTCTGAATTCACACATTTAGAGCCATTTTAAGGCCTCTTCTCTCTCTGTCTCTCTCTCTCTCTTTCAGTTTGGTCCATTTCTGCCAGCATGAATCAGCATCCCAGTCTCTTTACCAATGTACACGGTGATACACGACAGGGTGAGGACAAGGGAGATGAAGAGGTAACCTGCTGTCTGCTCCTCGCTTTCCACCATCAACAATCTATATTGTGGCGTCACACTTTGAGTCTGACCTTTTTCTTGCCTGTAAAACATGCCCATGTCCATGTAAAGCAGGGATGTTGAAACCGGTATGCTGCTGTGTATCTCTGTGCTTGTGCAAACACTCCAATGGCCCACTCAGCTTTGACCTGCATTTTGGCTTTAACTGCTGTGTAAATCTAAGCAGCACTTTAATGGGTTGTTTACCCCTGATGCTTCTGAGACACATCACCTCACTGGGCCAGTTTTGGTCTATGCGCAGCTGGCACATTGCAGCGTCCAGTAACCTTAAAGATTATTATTTTATTCACTCATCTGGACCTGTTTGATGTGTGATGATTTCCCCCCGATATGCAATATAAATTTTCAGTCAGTGTACAAGCATGAGGCAGTTTTTTCACCCATCAGGCATGTGTGCATATTGTGCAGCGGCCTCCACTCCTACTACTGTTTCTAAGAGCAGGAATCATCACTCACAGAGGCCAAGAAAGAAGTTTAAAATGCTAAATCTACCAAGCATCACAGTGATGTAAAACCTAATGCACTGAATGTGCACGGATCATTCTGTGACCAGACAGAAAGTCAATTTTTACCGTCACTAATCAGAAAAGGCATGGACGGAGGGGGGTGGGCAAGTGATAACCTGTTTGTCTCTGTACACTCTCCTGGAGGGAAAAGGCTCTGCCACTACAGATCAATGATCTCCCCCTCCTGGGGCTTAAGCCATAAGTCTTCAGACAGCATACTGATTCCTCTACTCTGATCCTGTGTCACACAGAGGTTCATTTCCTGTATTTTACAAAATGGTTATAAATGTACACAGTTGCATGAATGTGTATTGGGCATCTTTCTGAAAAACACAGGCTTTGTAACAAGATTAGTGAAAAAGCTTCCTGTACTTGGAATGGGAACTGATGGAAGTCGTGACGGTGAACCACAACTTTAAAGTTATAAGGATTCAGGGATTCTGAAATCACTTCAGAAAAGTATCAGCTGGATATTCCAAACTTACAACAACAAAAAAAGCGACACTGTACTATGTTTAATGTGATATGTTTCAAAAGTAAATGGATTACGCCGGCAGGGTCTAATTTTGAGATTGATTGGATCCGCTCATTCTGGGATTTGGTTTCTGAAAGTGTGTGCACACATGGAGTCTTTGCAAACCGTGATGAAGCTTGAAGCTGTGGAGAAATGTTTGCCTACAGCCACTCCTCCCCCACTCTGTGTTGTTCTAACAGCTGGTCCATGATATTGCTCCACACATTTCTGTAACCAACATACAGACAGTGCATGTAAGCACAGGGATTGTTAATTATTATCTTATAGCGAGATGTAATGGAGATGAGGAACCCGTTGGTGGCCGAATACATTCATCCCCATCAAACAAACAGCCAGGGGCAAAATATTGTCAACTAAACAAGGAACATATATCACCCACCTTCTTGCTGCATAGCCATCAGAATTTAATTACTGGGGGTAAAGAACAGATCATTTTACATTTATTAACCCTGCAACGCTATGTGTATCATATTTGATAGATGCACTTTTGAGACCATCATCAGTTTGATTTCTTTTTTCTGAAATATTTCATGTATAGACATATACATGGAGTGCTACTGTGAGAAGTGAATTGCACAAAAATGCCAGATGTGGCAAAAATAATACAAATTAAAAGCTCATATATGCAAATTTCTTGTTTTGTTTTTTTTGTCTGAAGAAATTTGTCTGAAGGTTCAACAGACATTCCAGTTTCAAGAAAAAAAAAGAATTTTCTGGCAATTATTGCATGATTCAGGCATTTCCACACATGCAGTGACAGAAGCAACTGGTGATTCTAAATTGCCCATAGGTGTGCATGAATGTGAGTGTGAACGGTTGTCTGTATCTCTGTGTTAGCCCTGCGAGAGGCTGGCGACCTGTCCAAGGTGCACCCTGCCCTGTATCCCTGTATCTTCCCCTATGGTAGTTAGGATAGCCTCCAGCCCCCCACCCCACCCTTAAAGGGAGAACCAACTAAGTGTCTTAGCAAAGCTTTGGGATCATACACACACACACACACACACACACACACACACACACACACACACACACACATACACAAAAAGCTGTTGGTCCAAAATCTCCCATTGAGATCTGTAGAATGTGAAGGCCTCACTGTTTTCTAACCAATCAAAGCAAGCCGTAACGATTCATGCTGGATGGATCATAGATTTTACATCCTGGACTATACCACTCACATCAGGATAGAAATATTTTGTCACTAGATGAAGATGATCAATCAGCATAGCTTTGCAGCAGTCCTTCATTCTAAGGCAGGGATCTCATGTGGTCCATTAACTGTCCATCCTTGTTCTAAGGTAAGAAGTGGACCTAAAGCATGCCAGCAAAATATCCTGCAGAGCTTAAAAGTAGGGGCTGAGGTTTCAGTTTTTCCTCTAATTTGTCACATCAGTATCTTGTGCATTCATGTTAAGAAACGGATCAGCAGCTTACTCTGGGTTTGTATAATTAATATTCCAGTGGGAATCATAGCCTAGTAATTAGAAGCTGAAACTCCACAGGACTCCATTAATGAAAAGTCAGTCCCATAGCTAATAAAAGATTGATCATCTCTTATTTTGTCAAGCATGTTATCCAGCAATTTTACTTGGTTTGCCCTTTAAAAAGTCCCCTGCTTGAAAAAGTCTCTTTGAAGCACCCATGTGTCCTTGACAAATTCCTTCACAGGCCACAAAAAAGTGTCTGGACCTTGAACAGTGGAACGGAGGAGGAGTGCACAGAAAGAGCAGTGAAAAATGCCTCTTGTTGTGAGACACTCCATCTTGTCTCGTTTGTGTTGACATATTAAAGCATGGACCATCGAGAGCCCATAAATACTGTGGCCATATCCTGACCCCTCACTGCTAACCCCTGACCCTTCCAATATCAACTGAGGAGATGGGAAACAGCAGCTAAAGGAAAAGCAACTACACACAGAACAGGAAATCATGATATTTTATAAAGAATAATCCATTACAGGTAAGCAGGAATAATAACAATTGCAAAATGTAACACTTATTAAAGTCTCCAACATGGTAGTAAAATGAATCCCCTGCTAAAGTTAAATTAAAAAAAAAAAACAGCAAGGAAAGAGCTGCTGTAAGCATGTTTAAGGAAAGAGACAGAAATGTGTATATCAATCAGCTACAGCATTGTGCAAAAGTCTTGAGCCTACCCTAATTTCTTTATAGTTTGGTAGGAAAATGGGAAATAGGTGCAGCATGTGCAAATATACATGGAAATTCAGTGTATAAGACACAACAGAGGTTTTTATATTTGCTTGCTTGTTTATTTGTTTTACTTACATATATTTTTTCAATTCTAAGAAGCTTGAAAGTCAGTATCTGGTATTCTTGAACAGTAGATGGTCCTGTGTCAGGCCTTTTCTGGTCTTTTTCTGATTTTTGAGGACATGGCTTTCAGATATTATTCATTTGCTGTAGATAGTTTTTAGGCCTCCTCCACTTGTCCAGTTTCCTCAATTTTATGCCTGTCAAATTGTGTGATCTTTGGTGTTTTTCATAGATTCAACTAAAGAAATGACAGCAAATGTCTTTGCAACAGGCTGACAGTAACAAATTGCCTAAAGTTTTATGCTTTTTTTTAAAATTATTGAATGATTCATAGGTCAGTGCTAAGTGGCTTAAAAAAAACACAAACAAACAAAGAAACAGTCGTCAGGCAGTCGATGCCAGGGTGGCTCAGCAGGTGAGCAGGCTACCGTGTACCCTGCATGTCTGTGTCGCAGGCGTCAGGGGTTTGCACCCGACCTGTGGCCCTTTGCTGTGTGTCTTACCCTAGCTCTCGCTCTCTCTCTCTTCACTGTACAATGAAGCCAAAAAATATCTTAAAAATGGTCAGGTTAAAGGACTGGACTGAAAATGAGTGATAGACCTTCCAAAAGCCTGCAGAACTATTACTCTAGACTACTTTAAAAAAAAATTAAATTAAATTAAAAATTAAAAATTGTTTTGCTCCTTGGAAGCAAAAATATAAAGAATTGAGGGGTGGTTCAAGACTTCTGCACAATACTGTACATACCCTAAGAAGATATTTTTGCATATGCATTAACTGAACAGTTGGTATCAGGTATAAAAAAAATGATAATAACTTTGAAAATCAGTAAATTTTAAAAATGTTTTAGCCTCTCTGTCGAACATATTCCCTTACAAACCACCAAACCCATGAATGTCAGTCTAGAAGAAAGCTTCTTTGTAAAAATTTGAACCCATTCCAAGAATAAAATGAATTCATCTTTACTGGATGGCTTGATTGGCTTTTTTGACCATGCTGTTATGTGTGGTATGCCGCACTATGCGATGAATTCTAATAAGAAATGGCAGCTAGTAGCACTATGAACCCTAATCCGGATTACACCAACATGTTTCTTCCTGCAGGTGGTGTGAAATTGTTTGATTCCTACAATTCCCAGACCACAAGATTAAAGACCTTGACATACAAAGCCAGCTACAAAGAGCTGGTACAGACAATGTCCAACTAATGCACTGACTCTCATTTTCTCTCATTTCCTTCTCTTAAAGGTTGCAACTAAAAGTGATGCAAAAGATGCGGGCAGCTCATCACTGAGCAGAACCTTTCCTGCATTGGAAGGAATAAGTACTATGTTGTATTAACTCTAAATAGAAACATCAGTCAGCTAATAATGGCTCACCAGCCAAATGTCAACTTGGTGTGTTAGGACCTCAACACAGAGCCTCCCCTCACCCTCAGAACTAGTACTGATGTACAATCTCCAGAATGTGCTTAAAAAAGTGATAGATCTTCCATTCAGTGAAGCTGCTTAGACAACTCGGCCTCACATAAATTCAAACTAAGTAGCAGATGTTGAACAGTGCACATTTAACACAGTCACTGACCAACAAAAATAAAACAGCCGGGCCTGTCAACTCAACTGTTTGTGGATAGAATACTACAAAACAATAAATCCGTGACTAAACAATAGACGAGCTAACAGCCAAAGAAAGGACTGAGAACACTGCCAAATAACTGATGCTTGTTGATCCTTTTTAAACACGTCCCTCCTGAGAAAACAAGCACTCCCTTAAAATTGTTGACTAGCTAATCTTTACTTTATAGTTCCCTGCATTCGACAAATTAGATTGGACTCATACAACATGAAGCCCACTGACTGTGTTAAAGAAAGCCCGCATCTTAACAGAAAAAGCTGCACTATATGGAGAAAAGTAATGGGCCACCTACACATTACACCTTCAGGAGCTTTTATGACAATGAAATCCACTAAATCCATGAATCCATAAACATTATTATAGAGCTGTTCCCCCCTTTGCAGTTTCCACTCTTCTGGGAAGGTTTTCTACAAGATTTTGGCGCGTCTGTGGGAATTTTTGCCCATTCATGAGGTCAGACAGTGATGTTGGAAGAAAGCGCTTGGCTCATAATCTCCAATCTAGTTCATCCCAAAAGTGTTTGATTGGGTTAAGATCAGGGCTCTGTGTGGGTTAGTCGAGTTCTTCCACACCAGAATCATCCAACCATGTCTTCATGGACCTTGCTTTGAGCACTGGGGCACAGTCATGCTGGAACAGAAAAGGTCCTTTCCCAAACTGTTTCTACAAAGTTGGAAGCACAGAAATGTCTAAAATGTGCTGGTAAGATGAAGCATTAAGATTTCCCTTCCCTGGAACCAAAGGACCCAGGCCAGCCCCAGAAAAACAACCCCATACTATTATTCCTCCTCCATCAAACTTCATAGTTGGCATAATGCAGTCTGGCAAGTAATGTTCTCCTGCCATTCATCAAACCAAAACTCATCCATCACACTAGCAGACAGAGGAGCATGATTCATCACTCCACAGAACATGCTTCAGAGTCCAGTGTTGGCTTGCTTTACACAACTCCATCCAACACTTGGCATTGTGCTTGGAGATGCAAGGCCTGCATGCAGTTGCTTGGCCATGGAAACTCATGCTATGACGCTCCTAGTGCAGTGTTTCTCCTGATGTTAATGCCAGAAGAGGTCTGCAGTCACTGAGTCAGTAGAGTGTTGGAGATCTTTATGCACCTCAGTATGCACCTCAGCACCTGCTCTGTAACTTTTTGTGGTATGTTCGAGTTTCTTCCACGTTGCAGTAATACCACCTTATTACTGAACTGTCTTGTTGTAATGATGACATCCCATTACAGTACCAAGGTCAAACTCAGTAAGCTCTTTAGAACGACCCATTCTTTCACAAATGTTTGCAAAGGCAGGCTGATTTTATAAACCTGTGGCAATGGGACTGAATGAATAACCTGAATTCAATGATTAGGAGGCGTGGCCCAATACTTCCATCCATATAGTGTATACGTATCTATTCTGATGCTATAATGGGGATGGCTCACACAGATCACTTCACCCGGCCTGTCTCTTTGCACACCGTTTTCATTGTCAGTGTCTTGTGCTCTTTCTCTCTGAAGCTTCCTGTCTCTGAAAGATTCACTTTCTTTCAACCATATGGCCGTACCTGAGACCTTACAGTGACAGATGTTTGCCCATTCAAAGTGTGAGGTATCTGTCTGTAACACACTGAGCGGCTCAGGAGGTGGAGACAGGATGGCAGAGATGAGGGAATTCACCACAGGCACTGATAATCCCAAAGCATTTAACGGAGCTTTTGAGAGCTGGTCAGCTTTTAAAAAGAAAAAAAAAGGATGCAGACAGGTGGAGAGAAGTAAAGCAAAAAGTCTGTAATTTATGCTCCCAAATCAATTTTCAGTAAGTGCTGTCTCTGGCATGAGGACAGGTTTATTCAATGGGAGTTGTTATGATCTATAAAACCTGCAGTTTATAAATTATCCCTTTTATCATTTTATCATCTGAAAGATTCCTCAGTGGGAAAGACCAAAATGAACTTTTAGAATCCCAGTAGCTTCCCTGCATTATCACAAAAATGAGACCAACTATAGCCAGTCTATAATAACCATGAAGGGATTTCAATTCAGTTTTACTCATACTGCGCCAAATCACAACAACAGTTACATTAAGGCACTTTAAAGTGTAAGGTAAAGACCCTACAATTGCAATTTGTAGTATCTCTAATACAATAGATGACCATGCAAACCACATACCAATTCAATTCAATTCAATTCAATTCAATTCAATTCAATTCAATTCAATTCAATTCAATTCAATTCAATTCAATTCAATTTTATTTATATAGCACCAAATCACAACAAACAGTCGACCCTACAATAACACAGAGAAAACCCAACAATCAAAACGACCCCCCTATGAGCAAGCACTTGGCGACGGTGGGAAGGAAAAACTCCCTTTTAACAGGAAGAAACCTCCAGCAGAACCAGGCTCAGGGAGGGGCAGCCATCTGCTGCGACTGGTTGGGGCTGAGGGGAGAGAGACAGGACAAAAGACATGCTGTGGAAGAGAGACAGAGATTAATAATAATGATTAAATACAGAGTGAAGTATAAACACTCCACACAGTATAAGCATCCATAACTTTGCCTTTCTCTTTATAAACAGTTTTTTGTTTCTTCCTTTCTTTCTTTTTTAAATGAGTCTTTAGGGGAAAATAAGGAAAAAGTTGGCAGTGATGACTTGACAGACTCATGGGAGGGCTGAAAAAGCCCGCTGAGGAATCTCTTTGAAGAACCACTCTAACCAAGTGGGGGTCCTCTGCTGGCATCCAAAGTGTGTCCTGTCTTTTCAGTGTTTTTCGTTTTTATTATCTTAGTTGAGATCTCTTTTATGCACCCTCTGGTTTCGGCTGCCACAGAAGCAGCACATCCTTTATGCTTTGTGTTCAAGACATCCTTAAACTCACCGGGAAACCTCACCATTATGTATAAACTAAATAACACCATTATGGCAATAATAAGGAAAGTTTTTTTAATTTGTCCATCATGCACAGCGTTAAATGAGGGCATTTAACTCACGAGCAGTGTCCAGTCTTCAGGATGTGTAATAAAAACAAAAACCTGCTTTTAATGCTTTTGTTAAGTTAGTGATAGTTTTTAATAGTTTTTATTGTGCATCTATACATATCATGTATAATTTTATATGCACAAATACATATACACATATACATACACAAGCAGATATACTCATACGAGCAGTGGTGGACTGAAACAACAAATCTGTGGGTTAAAGCTGTCAATATTTTCACTATATTATTATCAAGAATTCCCTTTAATGATATTACTTGAAGTCTGGTGTATGAAATTTGAAATTGCAAAAGTGAAAGTGTATTCTATCAATAACCTTGGACATAGACTATATGTTTGCCACTTGATGTTATAGTCCCTAATCCATTTTTCAGTGTGAACTGCTATCGATCTATAAACCTATTTGTTTATTTATACTTTAGTGGGAATAATTTCTTATCCAAGCTTGATGGAGGGGAGAGCTGTAGCTTGACTAAATAAGGTCAAAGGTCATTAACAGACAATCATTATATAGATGATCCAGGCAGGGTACTCATATTTGGCTCCATGAAAGTGAATGCTTTAATTATAGAATGTAACCACAGTTTGTCCTACAGGGGTGTGCACTGTAAAACAGAAAGAGTTTATTATTTATTTTAATCTATTTAGCAGATCCAATGCACAAGATCCTGGAGATGCTTCTTTTGGAACTGAGCTGATGCTAAACAGATCAGAAAGTATATTTAAGAGGGGAAAGAGATAACATTTTTGCTTTAATAGCTCTTCATTCTCAGGACTAATGCCCACTATACCACATGCATATCATATGCATACGCACATGCATGCCATATGCACATGCAGCCTGGCTAAGTTGCATTCAGACACAACTGTACTGATAGCACACATTTCCAATGATTGTTTATTATTGCGGCCTTGACAGCTCAATAGCTAAGTAAGAAAAGCTCTTCATCAACCTCACAACACCTACACATGCAAAGTGAGGAACTACTACATACTGAAAGGAACTGCATTCAAAAGTTATCAGCACACCTAGGATGTGCTTGCTGTTGCCATGATAACCAACAAAGTCACTGAAATCAACTGCATGATGCTGATGCTGGAAAACACAAAAAAGCTGAAGAGCAATTTTGTTTGTTTCTTTAAACATTTGGACTCAAACATAAAATGATTCATGTTTTATTCCCAATTCCTGCTGTTTGCCTGCAGCATTTCCTATAATTGTTGGTTTGTAGTGTCTCCCTTTGCAAAATTTTTAAAATGCAGCATACATAAATTCAAATAATTCCACATTTTTGAAGAAGTTTTGCTAGTTTAACATTCATTTATTTGTATGCAGAGTGCATTGAGCTATCAGGGCATTCATGCAAAATGTTTTTTTTTCTTCTTCTTCTTCTTCTTCTTCTTTTTTTTTTTTTGGCCATGCATATTCCAAAAGTGAAATAAAAATTTTAGCCAACAAGTCCACAATTCAAAGTAAAAATACACAAGTATACAAAAACACAACACCACAGCAGATGAAAATACAAATTCGCAGCTCTTCCCAAAACTGAAGATAAAGATCTCCAGTGATAAATGCCCAGTAATAACTACACACTCTTTTACTTCTGCTTGCTAAGAAACTTGTAAGCTTTCAAACCTACCTGTCAGTCTTTGCAATCACTAAGCAACCGCTCAGTTAATTTTGCCAGTACCTCAACACATTTGTTGACAGCTAAGAAACTATGCATACACTTTAACAAAGCTACAATATTCTGATTAAAGTTGCATCATACTGTTGGGGACGGATATGCTACGGTAGCTGATATGCTATGACACGAGCTTGGCTTCAAAGTTTATTAAAAGAATGATAGCTATGTATGGTTGATGCAAGATTTGAAATGATTGACTGAACTCAAATTATTTATGCTGTGATAACCTATTTTTGCAGCCACAAACACAAAGAGTAAAGCCTCAAATCTGACTAACATTGTACAAACTGTGCCCTGACATTTTGACTTTGTCTTCATCTCATCTACTGAATATCGAAAAGACCTGATGTTTGACCCAGATGCTTCAACTCTTCATCACTCTGAGTCAGTAAGCTGTGCAAGAATTGCAACGCAAGATTGACGCTGTGACATCTCTTCTTCTCTGACTGCTACTTGTACAGTTAATTCTGGTTTACTGTTTCAGGAGCCAGTTGTCCTCCTGAATAACATAATTACATTTTATTTAAAATATTTTTTAATTTGTTATAAATGCTTCTTGTTGCCAGTTTGCAACAATGCCAAAGAGTGAGCATTACTTTGCAGAATGAATAGACAAAAGTGCAAAGACATTGCTTTTTCCAGTCCTGCCGCCCTCCAAAAAGCTTTGCTTCATCATCTCTCGTAGGTAAGCCTGGTGATTTGTGACAGATGCTGTTAGCATTTGCACTCATGGCTTTGGTTCAGTTGTCAAAGCCTGATTGAAGTTTGTACCGGAGAGGGCCAACATAACGCTGGGCGGGCACAGAGGTATCACAGCCCAGACCAGCTGTTCACCGTTGTCAGGACAATGTTTGCCCTTTTCTGGTGCCTCATCATCTCTCCAAACACCTGCTATCCTGTCATAACCACAGATATGGCTCTAAACACGGCTTTGCATCTAATTATGATACAACAGACATAATTCTTAATGAATTTTTAGCCTTACAAATGTGCAAATATCCAAGCAGACATGGCAATTTTGGAATTACTTTCTTCATGAAACAAACTTTCTGAAATGTAGAACAACTTTGCAGCTTTTTCACTTTGCACCTCTCAAAACAGTTAAGACATTTTTCATGACAGACTCACCTGTGCAAAAGACACTACATCGATCAAAACATTTTTCACAAATGTCAAAACATGCAAAGTCAATCACTTCAACTCTGTGACCAGTGAATAAAAATCTTTCACCAATGTTTTAAGACTTAGACACCAAATCGTTTATTAGTTTGATCAAAGCCTTACTGACTTTGAAAAGCGTACTGCAAAAAACGTGGGCCTAATACAGAGTAAAACATGTTATATATCTAATTGACCCATCACAGGTCAGGAATTCAGAGCATTTAGGCATGTAGACAAGGTTGAGACAGCCCACTGAAGCTCAAAATGAGCACCAGGAAGAAAGGTGAGTGAAACTGGCATAGTTCTTAGTTGTTTCAGAAACTGCTGACCGAGTGGGATTTTTACACAGGATTCACACAGAATGTTCCAAGAATAGAGAAAATATTCAGTGAGGTTTTCTGGGCAAAAATGCCCTGTTGATGTCAGAGGTCAGAGGTGAATGGCCAGACTGCTTCGAGCTGATAGGAAGGCAAAAGCAACTCAATCAAGCACTCGTAACAAACAAGCAAGTTATACAGAAAAGCATTTCTGAAAGCACAATACATCAAACCTTGAAGCAGATGGGCCACAGGAACCACCACACTGAGGGCCACTCCTATCAGCTAATAACAAGAAACTGAGGCTGCATCTCACACAGACTCACCAAAATTGAACAAATTTCTTCTGCTTGTCCAATTCAGGGTCACGGGGAGCCTATCCCAGCTGTCATACAGATTTGGAAACATTTTTGGAGTAATCTGATTGAAAACAGTAATGCAATGCTGGAAAGTACTCAGGAAAGCGAGCGATTCTACAGTTCTGACTGACAAAAGTACAAACTGTTCAAGTGAGAAGTGCATTAACACAGTAATGTGTTTAGTAGAAACTATAGGGGCGTATATAAAAATAACGAGAAAGGCTAATGTGGGTGAGGAAATGCGCTTCTGATTTTGAGAGCTGCATTGAGAGTAGTGAGAATGACTTTTCTGCTGTGAGAATTGAACAAAGTCGATTGAGAAAAACTATCAAAAATCATTTAAATAGCTGAAAAACCTGTCGCTCATGTTCATGCGACCCACAGGAAGAATTTAACTACACTGTGATTGTTATATAATGTAGCCTATAAATACATTATAGTCTGTTTTAAACAATTAAATTGTTTAATTAAACAAATTTTCTCTGAAAATTATAAACAAGTTCATATACAGTGTTACAGTTTTTCTCAGTTGCTTTGGTGCATTTATCACATCAGAAATGTCATTTCCTCACCCATGATATCCTTTTCTATCTTTTTTTGTGCACACTGCTGTAGTATCTACGCATGCTTCACTGCTAAAGAATTTATTATTGTGCTGACACACTTCTCACCTGAATCTCACATCTCATCAACTTTTGTCAGTCAGAACTCTCGATCTCTAACTTTCCTGAACATTGTCCAGCATTGCGTTAGTGTTTTCAATCAGATTACTTCAAACTTTTATCAAATATGTATGAAAGAGCGAGGCCAGTAACACACTGTCAGTGGTAGCAGTGAAAACTGCCCTTCAGTTGAAAGCAAATATGAAAGCATTCTCGTGAGAAATTTAGTTGCAAACAAATAGAAATGCATACTCTTGTGTCACACGTGCATGTCATGGCACTGCTATGGCACACACTAACATATACTATACATATGCACTCAATGACCACTTTATTAGGAACACCTTGCTAGTACAAGGTTGGGCAAGGTTCAATTCTTCATGGCACAGATTCAAGAAGGTGCTGGAAACATTCCTCAGAGATTTTGCTCCATATTGACATGATAGCATCACACAGTTGCTGCAGCTTTGTCAGGTGCTCATCTAGATTTCCCTCTCAACCACATCCCAGAGGTGCCCTACTGGACTGAGGATCTGGTGACTATGGAGGCTGATGGAGTGCAGTGTTTTTCCAATCTTCCGTTGTCCAATTTTGGTGAGTCTGTGTGAAATGTAGCCTCAGTTTCCTTTTCTAAGATGACAGGAGTGGCCCCCAGTGTGGTCTTCTGCTGCTTTAGCCCATCTGCGTCAAGTTCTGATGTGTTGTGCATTCATAATGCCACCTTGCTTATAATAAGTAGTTCATTAATTTGCTGTGGCCTTCCTATCAGTTCAAAATAGTCTGGCCATTCTCCTCTGACCTCTGACAGCAATGAGTTATTTTCACCCAGGTGAAAATGCTGTAATGTGCTGCTGCTCACTGGATATTTTCTATTTTTTGGACAGTTCTCTGTAAACCCTAGAGATGGAATACTCAGACCAGCTCATCTGGTATCAACAACCATGCCACGTTCAGTCACCTTTCTTCCTGATGCATGGTTTGAGCTTCAGCAGGCTGTTCTGACCATGTCTACATACCTATATGCTTAGAGGTGCTAATGTGTGATTGGTTAATTACATATTCACATTAACGAGCAGTTGTACAGGTGTAACTAACAAAGTGGCTGCTGAATGTATGTAGCATTACTTTACTGGACTATACAGAAGTTGGTGCTATGTTCTCAGATTGTATATACATTGTCTTTGTCTTCTTCTTCTTCTTCATATAGTTTCACAAGTATCATTTTGTGTTTTCAATTTCAGCAATTTTGTAAAGTTTCAAATAAATGCTTCACATTTCATTTTTATGTTTTACTCTATATTAGGCCCACATTTTTTTGCCATACTCCTTCCAAAGTCAGTAAGGCTTTGATCAAATTAATAAACGATTTGGTGTCCAAGCCTTAAAACGGTGGTGAAAGGCTTTTATTCACTGGTCACAGAGATGAAATGATTAATTTTGCATGTTTTGTTTTAGTGTCTTTTGCACAGGTGAGTCTGTTATGAAAAATGTCTTAACTGTTTTGAGAGCTGCATTAATAGTAGTGAGAATGACTTTTCTGCAGCGAGAACTGCGCCAAAGCAATCAAGAAAAACTTCCATAAGAAAGAGGCAGATTAAGACAGAAACACGTTACAGCAAAAATATTTTTAAGAAGAAACATCTGTCATTCGGTTTGAAAAGTGTTTGCAGACCCTGCGATAGCTGAAGTGTAACCAGACAGTGACACAGAGCATTAAACAATAACAGAGTGTTTCAGGCATTGCAGGATTCCTATTATCTTCATGTGTCTGCACACATTTTTTGCTACACTTGTAAACTGCATTGAGGTCAACACCATAAACTTACAACATTTAAAAACAAAACCTTTTTAAAGTTCTTTAAAGTTGACCATATGTTATTTATGTTAGTCATGAACAGTTACAACTTAATATAGGAGACAAAATGTTTGAGGATATATAGCTGCCTCTTCTTTTCCTGGAAAAGTATATGTCCTGACTTGACAATGCCAAATTAATGTATGACCCAACAATAAAGCACTTTAGTTAACTCAGGATTGAAAAAGAACCATACCAACTTATAAACATGTCACATTATGGAAGATAATTTAAATACCTGCTGGGACCCAATGCTTCAGAGCCACTAAAGTCTGAATTAATCCTGCCCACTACACAGTGCAGTTAGCCACAGTAAATAACAGTTTAACTGGCAACATGCTTTAGATGAGCTAATTTTTAGTCCCACCGTTCCTCCACCTTCTCAGGCCCTGAATACTACAGCCATGTGACCATACACAGCCATGTGTGTGTGTGTGTGTGTAAAACACATCTGTACTTACACCTAAGCTTTAATGTTTGGAAGTCAGAACTCATTGACCTTGGGCAGTTCACTAAATATCTGTATTATCATATTCACTAGAATGTTCTGGCCAAAGGTCGTGCAGTTTCATTTGTAAGAGGTTACAAAGAATTCCAAATATTTATCTCTCATCACAAATTAGATCCACAAAAGGACATTGGCCATAGCTGCTCCACCAAAGGGGATGGAACCTTTGGCTCACAATGAACACCACACCCATTTAAGAACAGAAAACATATTTATCAAAAATAAATAAATAAAGAAGGCACAGAACATTCATTATGTTTCTCTCTGGTTTGTAAATTGTCCTTTTTTGCAGCAAAGAGAAGCATCCACCTGCAGCAATAACCATCCACTATGTAGAACGGCTCAGCAAAGTCATCAGATGAAGACCGTCTCTCATGGGCTCATCCAATAGGATTGGATACCCCCAGAAAGTACCAGTCGTGTGCAGGTGTGCAGAATAATTTACCAACAAGAAACATAACTGTACTTCATTTCATTTCCATACATTTCCTCAGGCATAAACAGTAACTCTGAACTTAGCTTCACAGCTGCTGCCATCTTAGGGCAATAGTCGGGCCTGCCTATCCTCTAACCTGCTAACAGTCAGCTAATCAGCTTGCTAATAATCACACACATATTTAGTTTCTTCCCTCAACATTAAACATCACAGCAGTTAACATCTTACCGCAGTATAACAGGGCGCATATCACTCAAAGTGAACGTGCATCGAAAACTAACTCACCAGAGGAGTGTGTGTCACGGGGAATACCTGTCAGACTCTTCTCACTTAAACAACATATTAGATCCATCAGTTTCAAGCATAAATATTTTTGTAAACATAAGCACACAAGCTTTAGGTGTTTTCACATTGTGTTCTATTACATAAAATAGGCAGGTAAGTAAATGGTATTTATAACTTGTTTAACCTTATTGAGCGCTCTAAGGGCTTTTTACGCTAAAGCTGCATTCACCCATTCACACACACATATTCAAACAGCACTTCATTTTGTCCACACAAGCACACACTTGCCCGCAGATGGATGCATCAGAGGCAGTTCGGGGTCTCTGACTCCTGAGTCACAGCAGTCCTTAGTAAACGTCCCACTTGCCTATCTTTCAAAACCGCTTGTAAACTTTGTTTTTGACGGTGTTTGTGCTTCATTTGATAGCAAATGGCTGAATGAGACTGCGGATGTTGTTGTTAGGGACAGTTGGTGTCATCATGCCACATACAGGGCCATAGTGGTGGAGGTAGCCTAATATTAGTGTTTTATTTTTGATGATTGCATTTGTGTTAATTGTGTTAAGCTTATGCTGCACAATAAAATACGTGACAAACTTTTATTTCTTACTGAGCTTATTTTCCACAATGATTCAAAAAAACAAAACAAAACAATGAAAAATCCATGGCAACGCTGACATCCCAGCTGGCCTGCAAAAGAAAATGTCACTCTTGCAGCACTTTTCTCAGGATCCTTTTTGTTTCCAGTCCAACTCGTTTTTTTAATTAACCTTATCAAACTCAAATGGATTTTTTCTTTTTTACATGTTGCACTGAAATTGTGAAGAAATACACATCTGAAAAAGGAAATATGGTTTAGTCCCTTAAATGTATTCTGCTTTTAAGGCTCCACTAATTCTAATCTGCCAGTATTTTTTCTAATCTTGATTATTATGGTATCCATTATACAGTGTCAGCAAGCTCAAAGTATAAGAAAACAGCACGAGTAATCTCAACCAACCACAGTGGGTTTTGTCAGTCTGAAAATGATGTTCTCTGTTACCAGTTTTTTTCTCCATGCGACCGTTCTCCCTGCCCCACCTGCAGTGCCTCTATACCCCTGACATTGGTCTAACATATGTTGGACCACATGGCTATTATAGCAGTAAATGACATGAGTCAACTAACCGTTTATAAATACCTAATTAAAGACTTTCCTCACAGTGTGGGGATTAATACACTATTTTTTGTTAATTATATTGTTACAATAGGCACATCTATGCGTCCCAACTGTTGTCAATCATGTGTACTGTCTTTGAGTCATACTTTTATACATCTTACCATCTGTTTCTGATAGTAAGATGATTAACAGTGATAATTGGCAAAAGTCACAAATTGTTTCCATCTATATCTCACATTAAACAGAAATATCACTCACTATCAGCTGCAGGTGCAAAATACATTTCATTGTGTGTAACTGTGTATGCGACAAATAAGTTTTATCTTATCTAAATTCACATTAACTACTTACACTTAGAGTCCTGCAAGAACATCATAGATTTGAAAGAGAAATTCAGACATTCCTCCACAGCTTAACTGCAAAACGCCATCAGTGCACAGCAGCCTCGCTCTTATGTAGGAATTAGGCACAGACTGACTCAGATTTATTGCAACATGTTAGCAATGTGTCTGCATTTATAAATTAGACAGCAATTATTTGCAAACCTTTGCAAGTCTATCTGAGCGTGATTGGAGTCAGTCTGAGTCGGACTGCAATTGTTTGGAGAGAGGTTTCCTCCCACCAGGCAACCTGTGCAATCACCTTGCAATGACAAGTTGGCCATCGCGGCTGCTTGCAGTCACCAAATTTGAAAAAATTCAGTGTAGCCACTTTACAACTACCAAATTCTTCCTATTCACAGGGAGGTTGTCGTTCTATTTTCAGTAGTGTGGCTGAGCCATTAGATACTCCAGTTTATTTAAAAAGAATCACATAGTAATTCACTGCCTGCTCTCATATACATCTTTTTGATACTTAAAAACAAAGTAGTATGATTCTGACTGAGGTCACAGGTTTTGTACATTCAGTATTTCTATATAAACATGTTCAGAGAGAACATTTTAAACTAAAATCATACTCTAGATATATAATGTGTACGTTTTTCATGCACTTCTCCTGAAAATATAACACTGTCACAATTTTATGTCCTGGTTTTCAGTTTATTTTGATTTTCTGTTGTCCTGCTACTGCCTTCCCAGCCACTCTAACTTGGTACACTTTCTTCGCAGTTGCATCATCGGATCTACCCTGCCCTCTTACTCACCTGCCTCCACTTCATTCATTTGTCTCGGTGCATATGCCAGCAGGCCACAGTTCACTGCCTGCATTTGGAAACTGAATTGGGTAAATATGCCACATAAAAGATACCAATTTGAGCAAAAGATGAACCATCAGCTCTGAATGCAGATCTCAACAAAAAAAAAAGTAGTGTTAAGTGCTTGATGATGCCAGTAGCTGAAACAGTTCATACAGGGAAAAGCCATGCAGCTCACAGTATTTGTTTGCCTTCATATTCTCTGTCTTGTTACCTCCAGCTTGAACACACAACTCTTACCACACTGCAAGGAAACTACTAATTGAGTTAGAAAGAAAAAACTGTGTGTGTTAACATTGGAGATTCGCTGTCTGCTGTTCCTGTGGCTGAAAAAGCTTGCCAGCGAAGCTGCTCCTTCTCAGCAAAGACATAAGAAGCTGAGCTGACGGAGTGTGTTGACACGTGAGACAGAAGACAGGGTCACACCATTACACAGATGCAGGCAGATAAAAGGAGAGAGTGAGAGCTCACAAGAACCCCAGGGGAGCAGAGAATACGCGAGCTTGAATATCAACTTGCAGAGCTTTGACAGAGATGATGCTGCCAGCTCCGCATTGGCTGGAGCACGCAACAGCTGTCCAATAAGACACCAGATAAGATCTCCCTCTGACATAAGTCAGCAATCTCATTCATCGCTTATTATTATTCACACACTGGACATTTTGTCAAGATAACAAAAACTATATATGATATAATCACATATGGTATTCTCAGTGGTTTTTTTTTTTTTTTTTTGGCTATTAACCAGTCAGAATGTGGAAATGAATGTTACACCCCAAAGAAGGTGATGACAGCTAAGCTGTATTGTCTGCTTGCCCGAGGGCCTCACCTTCCAAATCATCTGAGAAATAAAGGCTGGTATGGCGTCTTTTTTTGGGCAACCTCTAAAAAGCATCAGCCACACAAAAAAATGCCAAAAATGACAGAACTTTACTTTACTGATATGATACATAGTATATATGGCATGAAAGACTTATCTAAAATATTCTTTTCTGTTTAAATGTAATTTAGGAAAGCTCTGAGTCTACCAGGTAAAATTCACAAAAGTGATTATGATCTCCAGTTTTTCATTTGCTGCAAAACTGTTACCTTTAGACATGCTTAGAGTCTTTTCTTTTAAGTAAAGAATGGGCATATGTGGACTCTCTCCATGTGTCTTATTTTCACAAAGCAGCTTGATTTTAATTTTTCTTTTTTTTTCCTTCCAATTTTTAGTGGGTAAAACTAAGAACAGCACACACTAACAACAGACGATGCATTTATTTCAGCCAGTAAAGATCAACAGTTGGCTCACAGGCAATCCTTTAATAAGAGCACATCTGCTGCTAAGACACTAACTTGTAAGCAATTCTTTTAGGATTGGTATTCCAGAAAGGCATCTTGGAAGCTGCTTAATTCCAAACAACATGTCGTCGTTTTGGAGGTGGCAAAAGCACAGGCATTCTTTACTTAAGTAGAAGTACAGACACTTGTGTTAAAATATACAAGTATTATATAAATTAGTAAAAGTTGCAGTACTGATTCAACTTCTTTACTCAAGTAAAAGTGAAGAAAGTACAGGCTCTGAAATGTACTCAAAGTAAGAAAGTAAAAAGTAGCTGACTGTTTTTGTGCAAACCTAACTGAACCTCGTGCTATATAATTTTAAAAAAATACAATAATATAACAGACATATACATTACAAACTTTTTTTTTACTTTGTCTCCAAACAGAAAAATGAGTCCAGTCAGAGGTTACAGTGGGATTCAGCAGGTGGGGGAACCCTAAGGTTGGTTGTAGTGGCTCAGTGGGAGTAAAAAAAAAAAGTTCACAATCATTTCTATTGTGAGCTGCAGCAGATTTTCTTCATATACAGGTGACCTGTGCTGCTGCTAGATTTACACAACTGAATTCAACAAGATGTAAGCAGATGTTCCACAAGCTATCTTGGCTGATTTCCATCCCCTACACTGACAGTATTTATACTGTCTTTGTACTAGACAGTATACAGCTTAAATTCAAATGTTACGCTTGATGTAACCTAACTGAACACAGCAACTGTGCACCAGTTCAACACAGAGCTCTACTGTAAATTCACCACAGTGTGACAAGCTAACCGGTTAAACTGCCTTGCATTTGAGTAATACAACGTTAGCATGCATCAGTTTGTTTCGCAGGTCGTTTCACAGCGTATCCTGATCCAGTGTCTTTATAAAGCTCTAAAATGAACGAGGACATTACAAGTTTGAAATTTATAGTTTATCACATGCTATTCCTTACCTTTAATTAATTACCTTTAATCTCTCTTCTTCTTCTCCTGTCCTGTCTTACATCTTTCTCCATCTCTGAGTGAAGTTATCTCTCACTCTTTTTGCTAATTATTTACTTTTACTAATTATCAATCAAAATCAATCTTTTACTCTCAAACTTGACATAAGCATTTTTCCTATATACCAATGTAATCACATTTTACAGTTGCTCTATTTACACCATGAAAGGGAGATTTTAAGATTGCACTTAGCTGATGGAATAATAAACACTCTCAACACAAGTGTGTGACCAAAAACAAATGCCTATATTCAACTGAGTAGTAGCATCTCTCTGAAGATGATAAACCTATTGAACTGTACAGGACTCCTCTGTGGGGAGAAGTTATTTCAAGCACCATAAAGTGTTTAAAGTCACTCCACATTTCCTCTGAGATTTGTTACCCATTAACATAACAACTTTAAACTTAAACAGCCTGTTTATCACTACGACCGTGTTGAATGGTAGTATGGACAAATTGAAGCGTAATTATGGCTTTGGGTGGTGAAATTATTTTCATCACCACAGAAAGCACTCCTTTCAAATTATTCAGGTTGGAGGACTGGAGAGAGTGAGATTCTATAGAAAACAACCACTGCGATATTCATCACCAAAAGTCTGGAGAGCGGGACCCATTTGCAGAGTGGATCCCTGGAGAGGCTCCTATTTGGAAAATGAGAGAAGACTTCCAGGACACAGTGCTAAACATGTAACAATCAGATAAGCCCCCCTGGATTAGCACATTGGCGATATCCTCCCTAGCTTCTAAACACTAATTACACATCAAACATCTTCATAACAAATTGAATACATCATTTATCAATGAGGCTGAAAATATTAATGATAAAAAAAAGAGTCATCACTTTCTTTTTATCAAAAGAAATACAATTCTTAGACAACTTAGACTTCTTTAATAGTTAATCAATCAATGATTTTTATATTACAAATATTTTAAAACATAATAAAAGATGCTGTTTAAACCTCCACAAATCATTTTTGTGTTGATTTATTATGATTACGGTCATTGATACTGTAAAGTTGTACGTTTGAAATTTATATAAAATTTCCCACCCAATAGTAACACATTAACAGGAAATCTATGCCTAACCCTGCTGTTTTTTTAATTAATAAACTAATTTATTTATTTATTTATTAGGTCCATTGTCACATACTGTTAACACTGCCTGTGTGAATCCAGTTTCTGTTGTTTGCCTCAGAACGTTAATGACTGAACACAGATGTAATATTTCAGGCTGTAGCAGAAAGTTTGAAACAGCATATAATAGTAGATAATTGTCTGATTGTAATAAGGGAGTAATTAAAAAATACAATGTAATTACCAAAGCAGAAGAAGGTACTATCAGCTGGGGTTCCCAAGGGGTCAGATGTTGATTTGGCACAAATTTTACACAAGATGTCCTTCCTGACAAAACCATCCCATTTATTTGGGCTTGACACCAGAGCACAGAGTACACTAGCTTGTGTGCCCTGGCCTGGGGCATGGGGGTAACAGCAACCTGCTAACAATAAAATGGTTATATCAGTACAATATTTGGATTAAAAGAACAGTAATATGGTAACAGTAATGTGATATTAAGCTGGTAGGTTTATGTTGTATGAGAAGCTGTCAGCCAAATTCCTTTGAAATCCCATGGAAGGCAAAAATGATAGCTGACATTATAATACTGAAATTACCTATCGCTTATGTTCCAAACAAACACACGCTTTTGTTTCACCACATCACTCCACTCTGAGTGGTGTAAATGCTACCTGAATTTCCAATGAGTTGTCCATGATAATCACAGATAATAAATAATTACAAGTGAAGGAAAAAATTGAAAAAAATCAATCCTCCTTTTGAGACTTTGTTACCTAATTACAATTAAGAAAGAAAGAAAGAAAGAAAGAAAGAAAAGAAAGAAAGAAAGAAAGAAAGAAAGAAAGAAAGAAAGAAAGAAAGAAAGAAAGAAAGAAAGAAAGAAAGAAAGAAAGAAAAGAAAGAAAGAAAAGAAAAAGAAAGAAAGAAAGAGGTAGGGTATAGTAGAAATGAGGAGTGGCATGTTTCTTGAGATCTCCAAATTCAGGCTGCAGCTATTCTCTGGTGAGGGAGCATGAGGAAAGAAAAAGCAAGACAAATCCAGTGTGAGTGCTTTCTTGCACATCTTGTACTGACACACTTAGTTGGCCTGCCATTTTGCTAGCATGCCTGTTTTACATATGGTGAAAGAATCTTAAGAATAAGAGCTTATGAAGATGCAAGGAACGCGACAGACATAAATTGAGATGTAGAGTGAAAGAGTGGGGATAGTGGGAGTTAGAAAGAGAGACTGGACACTGTAAAAGATACAGACCTGAATATTAACTCAGACACTAGTTTTAATTATTGATTATCAAAGAGAGCTTGCTGACAAAGCCTACATGTGCTCCATGAACAATCAGCTTAATGGATATTACAAAGCCAGGGATGTGTAGAATATAGCACCTAGAAACCCAAGAGCAAAAGCACTCTTGAAAACCTTTATATTGCCTAAACAGTGAAATCTTAAAGCAAAACCCTCTGTAATACAGAAAGGAAGCTAAGTGGATGCTGGTAGGTGGTACTAGCACTGCTCATATCAGTGTGGTGGTGATGGATAAAATCTTTTATGAATAGATTACAGCCTGTGGATGTAAAAGTGGAGGAAAGTACAGAACTAAAATGAAACTGCCTTGATCTGGTTTCTATGCAGCTGAAAAATAGAAATGACTTTTACAGTACTGTGCAAAAGTCCTGATCCACTCCTCATTTCTTTATATTTTGCTTCCAAGGAACCAAAGGTTCTTTTAATTTTTAAAGTGGTCTTGAGCAATAGCTTTCCAGCTTTCTGTTGGTCTTTCAGTGCTTTTCTCTGGGCATTGGCTGCTTTTTCATTCATTTTCAGTCCGGTCTCTGTACCTGACCATTTTTAGCTAAATGTTTTTTGTTTGTTAAGCCACTTAACGCTGACCTATAAATCATTCAAACATTAAAAAAAACCTCCTAACTCAAGTGCTCATTTTAAATTGTATCTTTAACCCCACTGAACACTTGTAAGATCAGCTTGGGTGTGCTGTTTGTGCCGAAGCGACCAACACAGCCACACTGGCTGACTTGCTACAAATGTTGGTTGAAGAATGGCATGCCATCCCACAGCAATGTGTGACCAAGCTGGTGACCAACATGAGGAGGAGATGCCAGGCTGTTGTGACTGTGTATGGTACTACTGAGGCCTCTGTTTGTTAAATTGTTAAATTGCCAATATGATAATATGTTTCTTCAGAATTCAATCATCCAGTCCAATAAACGACATCAAACAAGAGTCAAAACCCACAAACTCAACTCTGCTGCTCAACCTACAAAAGCATTTCCTTTCAAATGTGGCACCATTTAATAAACAGACTTTCCTACAGTAGAAGATTTAATGCCAAGAAGCATTATTAGAACAAAAAACATAATCAAACACAAATGTATTTATTTACTGTGCCACGTTTATCTACAGCAGATGAACAGTATCTGAAAGTCATGACCTTAAGAATTAGTAAAGCTTCCAGCAAAGACCTGACACAGGACCTGAAGATGCATCTGACCTTTCAGTTGAGCCATCTACTTATTGCTGAAGCCTCAATGGTCTCAGTGGAAGGGTAGCTGTCAAGAAGCCATTCCTAAGAAAGGGAAACAGGGGAAAGAGGCTGAGCTATGTCAAATTACACAAGAACTGGAATGAAAATCAGTGACAACAGGTTGATGGAGTGATGAATCCAAACCATGGTGGAGGCTCTCTCATGGTTTGAGCTGCATTTCAGCCATTGGTGTTGGAGATCAAAATTTATCGAATTATGAATGCAGAAAAGGTACCGTCCGATTTTGATCCACTATACAATGGAAAGTGTCTGATTGGCAGTGGCTTAATTTTTCAGCATGACATTGATCCCAAACACACTGGCAATGCAGTAAAAGCATACGTTGATAGAAAAACTCATAGTGGAACACTGTCAGTCATGGACTGGCTTCCCCTCAGACCTCAATATCATTGAAGCAGTGTGGGATCATTTTGACAGAGAACAAAACAAAGGGCAGAAACATCCAAAAACAAAAAAAGGGCTTTAAATGCCCTTCAAGAAAGCTGCCTAAGAGAGTTAAGACTGTGCTGTAGAATCAGTGTGGCCATACCAAATATTGACTTTCAAGTTTGTTGCAATTGCATAAAATCTAAATTTTGCCTTTTATGTCAATTTATGTTTGCACATGTTTCAATAAATCACTGTACCTATTTCCCATTTTGCTAGGTACATATAAAGAAATGAGGAGTGACTCAAGACTTTTTCACAGTACTGTATATACCACTTTTCTGGCCTTACTGACTTCACAAAGTGCTTGAAACTACAAGTCACATGTACCAATTCATTCATACAACACTTCATTCTATCAATATTATTTACTTTACAGCCCACCTTTGGCCCTGTGACACCTCGTATCGACTCCAGTCCTATGCCGGAACAATCAAAACATGTAAACTTCACACAGAAGGCCCCCAGCTGACCAGGAGGTCAAAACCTGGGAACTTCTTGCTGTGAGGTGCAGCGCTAACCAACTGCATCTCCAACAACCAGACACAGTCAATGTTTCTATCTCTCATTTCTGCATCTCATTAGCCTACTGGTTCTGTCATGCTACATTGTGGCAGATGATTACTAACGCTTAATTTCATTTGTATAATTGAACATAATTCTCACATGCTGCAGATGAAGTCTGAGAGACATTGCGGTGGCCCCGAGGTGACTTAGTAGTAGCCTCTCCTCCCTAATCCGTGTTCAAGTTCAACTTAGCTCCCATTCATTTCATACTTCACCTCCCTTCCAGTCACAACTACTCATGCACATAGACACACAAGTACAAACACATCACACAGAAGCATGCGAAACATGCTGGTACAGTCTTGAGTGCACAGGAGAGTCCAGCTACAATTTAAAACATTTCCAGAGAATCTTTAAATCGCAAACAATCAGCCTACACAAATTAGGTTGCTGTGAATGGTAGAGTAGAGATTGATGTGAGCATGATTACAGTAAGCAGCTGTGAGTGTATTTTCTTTGCTGATCTTTTTCTCTTACACTGTGATTATTTTTACATTTACTCTTACAATGCAACTCTTACAATAACAGCATGACAAGAGATACTGAAGCCACTTTAGTTCCTGGTCTGCAAGGGAGATACATGACACACTATCAACCTTTGATTAGGTTTTGCACAATATTCTGTTTAAAATGAGTGAAATCTACAAACTGGGAAAAGCATAATGCTTTATATTCCCATCCCATCTGTTAGGGAGCTCAGAGTAGCACGCACTTGGACTCTGTCTTTCTTTCATGATGCTGAGTGGCTTCAGAACAACTTGTTCATGTTAGGTCTGACCTCAACGTGGCCAAGCCAGTGTAGATGGCACTTTACAGCATGGAACCCTGAAGGCAAGGCACATAAAAATAAATAAATAAATAAAACACTAGGAGGAAGACGTGGGCCCGGAAACCAGTAAGCTGATCGTGTCATACTGGCATAACAGTTATTAGTTTACAGGCTTATTTTTGTGACATTCCTACAGTACTGTCATATTTAAAACTCAAAAAAGCAAAAAGGATTTATGAGTCTGTGAAACAGATTATTATTAAAAATAAATAAGTGAATAAAAAATGCTGTGACCCAGTAAATCTCCTGACAATGGAAATTAGGCTTTTAAAGGTATGACTAATTATTGAAGCCTCCCCAATATTAGCTAGATTAATCCCTTAAGGCATCTCTGTGCGTTTGCAGTTTAAGGGTGGTGGGATGAGCTTTAGAGGTAGTCATATGGTGCCCGTGGTGTGTGTGTCCTTCAGGCAGTGTGTGTGAATGTGTGTTTGTTTTGTGTATATGGCACAATCTGGTCACCCACCCAGAGTTTTTCTGCCAAAGGCTCCCTCAGAGGAAGATTTTTTAGTAAGCATGTTTGAGAGTCATTGTTGACCCCCAACATAAACAAGCTACCGTACTGATCAAGTAGAGATTCTGATGAACTTTAAGTGCAGCCGTTACATTTGCATTTTTTAAAATTTGGAAACCAGTGCACTTGGTGAATCACATCAGTGACACAAACACTCACAACTGAAGATGTATATACTTCCTGTTGTTCTATTTTGGTCTTTCTTCCCCGCCTCCCCCAACTCTTTTCTTTTCATTGTGTTATACGCTGCCAAAGCTCAGCGGTAGACAGAAATGTTGAAGTTGAACCCAAGCGCCTCTTTCAGATCAAAGAGATGAATATGAGCTTTTAAAAGGGCTCAGTCCCTTCAATCCAATTTCAGTGTTACAGTTTTCCTGACTACTTTGAGCCTGGGGAAGTGTTTTGCTGAAAAACAGGCCACAGAATCATTCTCACGCTATGCTGGGCCATAAATAATGAAGCGCCATAAACAACTTCTTCTATCTTTTTACTGTAGAGCGTAGAACGTTTACAGTATTATAGGTGTTAGGAAGAACACGGTTATCCCACTGTTGTGATGTGCCTGAGGTTTTGCTGCTGTGAGAGAGGTCCCTGCCTAATGTTGAGTTGTGCTCTACACTATGGTAATGGCCATCTGTTGGTAGCGCAGCAGTGCAGTAAACTACCTCTAATAGTCATACAAGATTAGACACGCACAAACTAACACACATAAAGCTACACACAAAGCTTCAAACAAAGCAAAACCTTCAAACACACACACAGTACAAGTGCGACCTCACTCTAGTCAGAGCAATATGTGTGTGTTTGTATTTCAAAGGCTTGTCTATAATGCTCTGGGGTGAGTCATGGAGGGGACAGGGCAGGATTGAGCATCAGCATGAGAGTCAGGGTTGTGAATTCATATTGTTGATGCCATAAAATGTTTGGAGGACACATACTCTCTGTGTCTGGCATGCACAAAATATGCTTTTGCCAGGGAAAATATATTTATATACTTGCCACCTTGACCTGCTTGTATGCCTCAAGACACCCTAGAGCTCATCGAAAAGGAGTTTATTCTCCTTATAGGTTCACCCACGCTGGACAGATCAAACCGATACTAGTCCTCAGAGTTGGGATAGGCTGCTAGACTCATTAAAAGTTGCAAACATCAGTAGTGTGAGCCAGAAGGAATCTACTGACAAGAAGATGGAACTCATGAACTTCAAATGTAAGACCAGGATCATCATCTGGAACATCTGAGCCTTGTGTGAGGCAAGGAAACAGACCCAAGGAACATTTGAAAACCTTCAGGTGTGTGCCATCTGTGAGCACAGACAGACAGGATCAGGTATACACAAGATCAGCACAGATGACACAGTACTTTACTATTTTAGGGATAACTACCAATATCACTGAGGTTTAGCTAGCATCCTGAAGATAGGAAATGAAAGGGGTCTGATGGAATGGAAATCTGTCAAATGCTGACTATAGATAAGAATGAGGAGGAAGCTCATCAATAAATCTATTATCCTGTATTTAATTGCAACAAAGTGGGGAGAAAGAGTAGGTGAAGTTAGCTGTCATATCACAAACAGAATTCATCATAGCCTCTTTATTCATGAACTAAATCATCACATGGAGGTTTTTTCTCATCACTGGAAGATGTAGACTTTACTAGCAAAGCCTGTTTGGTCTCTTTCACACATCAAATTATCCTGCAAACGTATTGTCTTAGCACATCTGCGGAACAAGAAGGCTTGAAGATCAACCGAAGAAAATAGAGTTGCTTATACAGAACAATCTAACCCCCCCTAACCAATCCAATCAGACACAACAAAACCAGAATTATGATCAGTGATTACGTCACGCTTTTACCTGTATATTGTCCTCACGTGTGATGCACGTTTGGTGCAGGAAGAAATGGTCAAAAATGGATCTTCTCTAGCAGAAAGTGCTCGCAAGGCAACAAAGAAAAAAAACTACAACAGCAAATGCACTTCATCAACCAATCAAAAAATTATAAGGCAACGTGCTGAGGAACAGGTGAGTGATGGGGCTAAAGAGAGGCAGCGATACTGATAATCAGTTTTGAAATTTGAAAGATTTGAGAGGTTTTAGTGTTTGGTGTGCATAGTTAGTGTGTAGTGCAGTGCGTTTAGTGCAGGGGTCACCGACCTTTTTGACACTGAGAGCTACTTCAAGGGTACTGAGTAATAATACAAAACTTACAGAGTAACAAAGTTGCACAGTTCACCTTAATTAATGATGATATTAATTAAAAGAACATATCTGAAGAGACTGCTCACATTAGTGTTATTCATTCTTCACAATGAATATTAATAAATGACAAAATATACTTAAAATGCAAAAGTATTTATTTCTGTTTTTCAATCTGTTTCAACATTTGTAAGTCAGAGTTACCACATCTGATTGTATCGTAAATACTTCTTGACTGTTTTGAATGAGCTTGTATTACACACAATATTGAACTTTGACTCCAGACAAGGTCCGTGTTGATATATACATTTTTTTTAATTCAAATTGTATATTCAATATTGTCATTTTCAAATCTACATTAATGCAAATGTTATTTGTTAAAAAACAACAACCGCACAATTAATTACAATTTTTAGATGACTTAGTGCTATTTCTAGAACATGTCCTGCACACACCGCGGGCACCGTGTTGGCTACTTCTGGTTTAGTGTGTTGTGTAGTCATGGACAAGGCAGGTGCTAGCTAAAAACCAACAAATGTAAACTAAAATGAAAACACTGTCTCCAGGTGTACAACAGGTGGAGTGACACACCTGGAAGTGTCGGGCCTGTGATGCGCCATTCTGTCTTGTGATGGACAGAAGCTGTTTTCTGGAGTGGCACAAATAATTTGTGTGCCATCTTATTTTGATACCTTATTGTTGTGTAAATAGCAATAAAAAAGACACCTGAGGCACGGCCTGCATTTTAATGTAAATAGTTGTGTCTAACATTGTTGTTTTCTAAATTTGTACATACATTTCTGAAAATTACAGCTTTTATTTGTATTTTAAGTTATAAAAATACTTCATTAAACATGTTTGTGGGTTTCACAGCAAAAATTCTTCTCATTTTTTCCTATTTGGATTTTACTTTTTTGTGTGATTTTACGTCCAATGCATTAATACGGCATGTCAGAATGAAAAAACAACTGCACAGTCACACGTGTGAGGTTGTGCTGAGAAAAATGATATCAAAACAGGCAAGGTAAACAGTTTTCAAGGTGAAATATAAGAACTTCTATATAAGAACTTCTCGAGAAAAACGACAGTCCACCCTTACTTTAAGATATGAAGGTCAGTCAATCCAAAAAATTTTAAGAACTTTGAAAATATGTTCAAGTGCAGTCGCAAAGACCATCAAACGTTATGATGAAACTGGTTCTCATCAGGACCCCCTCAGGAAAGGAAGACCAAGAGTTCCCTCGATTGCACAGGATCAGTTCATCAGAGTTACCAGCCTCAGAAACAGCAACTTAACAGCACCACAGATAAGAGCCCACCTAAATGCTTCACAGAGTTCAAGTAGCTCACGCATTTCAATATCAAATGTTCAGAAAAGACTGCATGAATCTGGACTTTATGATCAAATTGCTGCAAAGAAGCCACTTCTAAGGGAAAGCAAGAGGAACAGAATGGCTTGGGTCAAGGAACACCAAGAATGGAGACCAGTGGAAATCTGTCCTTTGATCTGATGGCAGTCCAAATTTGGGATTTCTGGTTTCAAATGCCATGTCTTTGTAAGATGCAGAAAAAAGTGAGTGGATGGTTCCTACGTGTGTTGTTCCCACTCTGAAGTATGGAGGAGGAAGAGTGATGGTATCGCGGTGCTTTGCTGGTGACAATGTTGGTGATTTATTCAAAATCCAAGGCTCACTTAACCAGCATGACTACCACAGCATTCTGCTGGGACATGCCATCCCATCTGGTCTGTGCTTAGTGGGATCATCATTTGTTTTTCACCAGGACAATGACCCCCAAACACACCTCCAGGTTATGTGAGGGCTATTTGACCAAGAAAGAGGGTGATGGAGTGTTGTGTCAGATGACCTGGCCTCCACAATCACCTGATCTAAACTCAGTTGAGATGGTTTGGGGTGAGTTGGGACCGCAGAGTGAAGACAAGAGCAGCCAACAAGTGCTCAGCACCTCTGGGAACTTCAAGCTGTGCAAAGCTGTAATCAAAGCAAAAGGTGCCTTAATCCTCTTGACAATAAAATACATGTTATGTATTTAAGGCTCTGTCCACGTCTACATGGGTATTTTGGTAAATTAGTTTTTTCTATGCATTTTGACCTTTCGCCTACAAGTAAACAGCATTTTATGTCATTGAAAATGAAGCCTTTGAAGAACTGCAGTTTTTTCAGTTCTGCATTTGTGCATATTTATATATGGAAAGGGAAAACAAAGATTTTGTCTGTGTTTGTTTGGCATTATAGGCTTCTGATTAGTCAGTATTTCTATACAGTTAGTTATATCACCCCCTGTTACTTTTCATGCTTTTGACAGTGTTTGGCATAATTTTTTAGCATTTTCATGTCAACAGAGATAACCAAAAGATGAAAATCCCCATTTTAAAAAATGGCCGTGTACATGTGGATGTAGCCTAAAATAGCCCAAATTAGACACTTTCATGTAGTGTGCCATTTTGAAAAAGAAGCTGCATGACATTATAGCAAATTAATTCCAGCAGTTTGCTCATTTTATCAATAAAAAGTCAGTCTTGCACTAGTGAATGGTATCTTTGGTATAGCGGGATTTTTACAGAGGTAGATAATGATTATCAGCTGGAGCAAAGCTTAGCCGAAAATTGAATTAAGAAATTTAAGGATATATTAAGATATTAATGTGTTTGTATAGCAAAGCCGGTGTCAGCTGCATATTTTTGTTCTTTCTTTCTTCTTCAGATGCACTGTTTAATACTATCTCTCTCTCTCTCTCTCTCATGATATATATATGTATATATATATATATATATATATATATATATATATATATATATATATATATATATATATATATATATATACAGCAGAGAGAGAGACAGAAGATAAACTGCTGCCACTTTATGTTATTTGATCCAAAAGACTCGAGGTCAGTTGGAGCCGTCTCATGTCTCTATCTGTAGCCCTCAGATGAGAAGGATGGGCGCTTTGCTCTGATTCAATACTTCAGCTTTTGTACCGTGAACTCCACACAGACAAATCCCAATTATTACGCCTTTGATATAGCTTGACAGTTGCCAGAATGTCATGAGGGTTTTGCCTCATAGTGCGATGTTAGATGCATGTTAAATGGGGGGGGGGATGTATCAAGCCCATGCACGTGAAAATCAAAAACACACAGCTTCTGTTATTATGTTTTAATGATCTGTTGGCTGCAGCAGCAGTAGCAGATAATGTTTTTGTCTTTAAGACAAGTTATACAAACCTAGCAATATAATTTGACTGTCTATGCCCTCGAGAATGAGACGTCTGAACTGTCTCAACACAATTACCAGAACAACATCGTTTGTCTCTTCCTGTAAAAAAAATACCAAAAAACAAAACAAAAAAACTTAATATATCACTTTTTAAAAATTATCAAGTAAAGTTTTGTGATATAACCATACTTTGGTCAGTGCTTGACTCTGGGAGGCTGCAGCAACCCAAGCAACTAGAACACTTTTTAAAACACACACTCAAACCACAGTGGGGTCCATTCTCCCTTTGTCTTCCTTGTCTGTTAAAGTTTTTGATCCTTTTAAGTCAAGTCACTGACAGCTTGCTGCAGCTCTTGTTGCATTTTTAAAACAGAAGCACACCAATGAAGAATGATATGAGCTGATGATGTGTATTCCCTGTCATTTTTTTAATTGATTTTTTATTTTTTTTTGTCTCACATTGCCACACTGCAGCTGGTATTCATCCCACACTGTGCCTCACATGATGCAAACCAGCATATTATTACACTCATCTCACACACGGTGACATACAGAAAACTTGCATGATCATTGTCTGTGTAGGACCTCAGTCATCCAGTTCATAGTAATCTCTGGATCTTGAAAAAAGGCGACTGGACTTCTTTAAGTTTCTTAAAGATGTTTCACCTCTCATCCTAAATGCTTATTCAGTTCTCAAACCTGAAGGTGGAGAGACCCAGGTATTTAAGCCCCAGTGGGTGTAATCCCCTGGAGGTGGTTATGACTCACTACTGTTCATGTGTATAATCACCAACGCACCAAGGTGTGAAAGAAGGCGTGGGTCACCACAATCGGTGGTTTCAGGTGAAACCAATTTGGGACTCTCTATACTGGAGAAACCGAACAGTCTCTTCAGAAACATATGGCACAACATAGAAGAGCCACCTTGACAGAACAAGACTCAGCTGTACATCTGCACCTAAAGGATAAAGGACACTTTCCAACATGCCAATGTTCACATTGTGCACCGGGAAGACAGATGATTTGAAAGAGGAGTAAAAGTGAACGACCATCACTGAACAGAGGAGGTGGATTATGTCACCAGCTTTCTCCCATCTACAAGTCTACTCCAGCACCCTCCCCAGGGACCTCAACCTCCATTCACACCTTTCTTCAGTTGAACTCAATAGGTCACTTGATAGAATGGGGCAAAGTACCAAATTGGTTTCACCCAAAACCACTGATTGTCATGACCCACGACTTTCTTCACATCTTGGCGCATGTGATTATGCACATGAACAGTAGTGGGCCACAACCACTTCCAGGGGAAAACCCCCACTGGGGTTTTAATATCTGGGTCTCTCTCTACCTACTGGTTTGAAAACTGAAGAAGCCTTTCGGATGAGAGCTGAAACGTTTTCAAGAAACCTAAAGAAGTCCAGTTACCTTTTTTCAAGCTCCAGCGATTGCATGATAGTTGTTGTCACCCAAACTGGAGAATAAAATGTTGACTTGCACCCTTTCTACTCTTCACTGTACAAGATTTTAACCACTAAGAAATCCACTGTAAAACACAAAGACATTCCTCTGGGTGGGAATTCAAGATTTCAGAAAGGAGCCAGATTGAGTTAGCTAGGCCTTTATTGCTAACCATGCAATCATCTTCACAGTAGTTGCTCTATTAGTGTTTTGTACTTAAACGCTGTGCAGCGAGTCGAGTCTGTTGTCTGTAATTAAACCCTGCACTGCACCAGTGCCCACAAATTGTTCACATATGAAACAAGATGCTCATTAACCAGAATTCCCGCATCATGCAAATGCAGCTTTCTGAAGTATTAGCATCTAAGTATTAATATGTCAAATTAGCTCAAGTGCTACTATTGTTTGTTGCATAAAGGCCCTCACCCCCACCCCCACCCCTTTTAGGTTTCAGTGCAACTCTTTGCATCTTGCATATTTCAAGGCAGTACAGATCTGAAAGTTCTAATTGTATTTTTATTGACTGTATGATTCTAGCAGTCACTGCAGGAGAAAATCCAAGGAGAGCCTCTATCATGAGTTCTCAACAGCAAATGCTCCATTTTCAGGGCTTTCTGATGTGTGCATTCAGGAAAAAGGCCAAGGAGCACAAGCTGTAATTTAGATTTTTCTCAGTATCTGGAGCATTTTCTGACCTTACTTTTTGCAGTCCTCGGAGGACGAATGGCTCTTTTTATATAAATGCCACTAGATGATTGCTTGTACGGGCTCTCAGTGAATTCTGTTCCCCATACAATATCCTCTGCCTCATTCAGAAAATGTCTACAATGCAGCTCAGTCAGTTCCTTAAGGCTCAACTGTGCCTAAACATCTTTAAACTAAACAAGTAAGACACAGATAGGAAATGTGGGAGTAAAAGAAATGTAAAGAAAACCACCCAGCAGGGCAGCAGAAGAAATGGAGGGCAGTGTAAGTCTAATTTCCCATGGCAGACATGTTGTCTTGCATGTTGCAGGTTTTGGTGGTGTTGACTGATGAAGCCTCACTCTGGTTTACCTGTAATGGCCTTGTCACCAAGGTCCTGAGCAATCTCTCCCTCAGCTCAGCCACACTACAGCCTTCACAGTAATGCATTGTGGTTTTCAGTGTCCCTTTATCCACACTCCCAACTTCTTTGTCTGCCAGTGCAGGATTATACTGCCCAATTTACTATCTCATACTCCCATTACCATCATGAGCTCTTGCTGTCCACTCAGCCTAAATGACATATCACATCTGTCCATGTGCTGTCCTCATCACCATCTGTGCTGTAGTATCACTGCTCCTCTGGTGATTAGACACGAGAAATGTAAGCAAGAACAATAACACTTATAACCATGCAAGTGTTTAAATTTTTTTTTAGCAAAACAAAGATAATTTCAATTGTCTGTAAATTAATAAAACAACAAAAATAATAAGCAATTTAACAGTTTAACAAACAGAGGTCTAGGTAGCATATGGAAGAACCATACGCAGCCACAACAGTCTGGCAGCTCCTCCTCATGCTGCCCACCATCTCAGTCACACACTGCTGTGGGGTGGCATCCCATTCTTCAACCAACATTTGTCTCAAGTCAGCCAGTGTGGTTGTGTTGGTCACTCTGGCACAAACAGCGCACCCAAGCTGATTCCACAAGTGTTCAGTGGGTTTGAGGTCAGGACTGTAGGCAGGTCATTCCTGCTCTGTGGGGGTGAGCATTGTCATCTTAGAGGGCAGAATTCAGTCCCAAACTGTGGTGACATGGGATAATCACTGTCTGCTGAATCACATCTCGATATCTCTGCATTGAGATTGCCTCCAATGATGACAAGCCTGATTGTCGGCACCTGGAGTACCAGATGTTTAAAACAAGAGTTAATAGCAGAATACGCTGTGTGGCATCAGCAGAGAAGATTTGGCAAGTTTTTAATGGGTGCAACCAACATGCTCAACTCTGCTGCTCAACCCACAAATGCATTTTCCTTACAAACGTGGCATCATTTAAGGGGAAATAAACAGGCTTTCCTACAGTATAAGATTTATGGCCAATAAGCATTGTTACAACAACAACAAAAAAAATGACCAAACACAAATTTCCTTACTTTTTCTGCTAAGTTTATCATTAATAATTTGTCTTATAATGAAATGATATGTTATGAAGACTTCTTTTGCAAGTATAAGAACACTAGTAACTTCAGTGTAGTTGCTGTCTGTGGATACTTAATGTATTAGGGGTCCCAAGGGAGGGCCAATGGTTTCTTCTGTTTGCTTTAAATTGTACTGGTGGGATTGTCATTCTGTCTGCAATTCAGAAACTTTCCATTTCAGATCGCTAACCACTCTACTGCTTAGCCCGGCTCCAGGGGTCTGTATCACAGTAAGAGTGATGCAATTTAATCTGGCTCTCTTGGGCTCTCTGGCTTCTGTGAGCTTAACTCTGGACATGCTCAGTTAACTCAATTTTCCAATGAAGTGACATGAGCGTTCAAATAAAAGAAGCTAAGTTATTAGTTATGAGCGACATCATCAGAAGTACTTAGTATAAAGTAAAATGAAACTGTGATAGCAGCCACAGTAGCGACACGATGCTGTGGACAATATAAACAGCATCTTTATATACAAGAAAAGCTATCCTCCAAATAAGTTAGGATAATTGTGCCTTCAGTTTAGAGTAACCGTTTTCTCTTCTTTTTATTATCTCACTTATGATAAAAGACCTCTTGTGAATGTGAGACAAGCGTACTGTCAGGAAAGTGAGGAGAGGTGAAGACAGAGAATTCATTTCTGATGACTGCGATGGCGCATTTATAATCACATATGCTGCTTAACATCATTATTAACATTTTTAATAGAAGACAACAGAGGGATTAGTTTTTATTTCCAAAGATCATCACAAAGTGTCAGTCAGATTAAGAATGATATCATCTGTACACAGTTTAAATCCAGCTACTATCATCATTATATTTAGTGTGATAAATGCTCTATTTTAAACCCAGACATGTGGACAAGCAATGTGATATGACTAATGTAAAAAATATTGATTGCTCTTTATTATTTGTCACTTTGTTGTACACGCTGAAATCTGACTTGCCAGTAGTCAGTTGTTTAATGGCTCTGAGCTCATCCCCTGAATGTTAACCTTCTCCAGAGCGAATCACACTGAAGGTTAAAGTGTTTATCCATCTGGTCGTGGGATATCATTTAAAATTTTCACCTGGAAAGACACTCTCTAAATTTAGCCAGCATAAACTCCAACTACAATCAAACCTTTGGCCAAAATAAACAACCTTAGGCTTTATGTGTGAAGTCACTGGAAGAATTCCCAAATGCAATAAAGCTTGAGTGAGAGTTAGTTCCACCAGACTAGAAGTTAACGAGTAAGTAACATCCTAGCGAGTACTGGTGTTAATTAACTTGTTAAAAAAAAACAACTCACTTTAGCATATTTGATGCAGCAAGAATTAGATACAGAAATGCCACGGCTAGTGACGTGATGCACACAGGTTGGGTTATGGTAAGAGATTCAGCCTGTTGCTTGCACAGGGAACTAAAAAACAAGCCTGTTTCATTGCACAACATAATCTGTGTTCTGCCCAATGATAGCTAACTTATATACGGAGCTTACTTCTCGATACATGCCCCCAGACCTCTGTTGTATTTTCAGTAATTCAGATATGTCTGATGTTTTCCTTTGTTGGAGAAATAACAAAACTAATTCAAGGTTTTTGTGCATAATGTTATCTTCTGAGTCAGGGCCAGATAATAGTACAATAGAAAAAAGGAAAGAGGTCACCATATGGCCCATATAACTGTTTAATCTGCCTTTTTTTTTCTTAGCCATCACTTGTGTTGGCTGTAATTGCTGAGGGACAGTTATATTTGTCTTTATAATCCTATGCCTTGATGATCACTCTTTAAAAAAAAGGGAAAAAAAGCCAGATGGTCTGTCATTAAAAAGAGTGAACATAACCTGAGATAATGTTTGATCCACACAGACACGCTGTGAATGGGACAGCATATGTAAGTGTAAGCAGTCAAGAGGAGACTGGGAATAAAGTGGAGGTATCCTTTCATCCAGCACCATTCCTCTCCCAGTAAATATTCCCGACTTCTCTCAGCTCTGACAAGCGCAATTATGCATACATAATCACTGGTGTTATGCAACTAAATGGGTTACTGGTACATGAATAATTTGTATTTGATACTCAGCCATCTGAAGCCTCTGAGTTTTCTTTTTTTTCTTTTTTTTTTAACCATTGTTTTAGTCTCATTTCTGCCCTGTTATTATTTTCAAAAGTTTTACTGTTGTTAGTATGCACTTTGGTCATATACTGTACTGTATTTGCTGTTTGATTGTGGGCAATTAAAAAGGATCCTTCTGCCAGGAATAACTTTTGGTGTGTGTGTGTGTGGATGGGGGGGGGGCAGCAAGGCAGCCATCAGAGACTTTTACAAAAATAAAGTTGCTCATGCTGATAAATTTCAAGAGTATCTTCCTAGAACCATTCACCGTTTTCACATTCTGTAATTAACCTTCAGTGTTGTACTTTTCATTATTAGTGGCTGAGGCTGTCATTCCCAATCTGGATTCAGTTTGCCTTCCTACATGTGAGGGATTCATGAAAAATCAGCCTACAAAGCAAGATGACAGTCGCTCTCAGCATATTTTAGGCAGCTGACGAGTTTTAAATATTGTAGAGAGTAATGGAACAAGAAGGCACAGCCGCTGTGAGCCGTTAGATGAAAAGCTGCTGGCTGCACACCTTCAACTCCAGATTGTGTTTGCATTTTTTTTTTAATCTATTGACTTCTTTATTTTGTTCTTTACAACACAGGTTTGGTTGGCTGATCTGTAACCAGGTACACCATCTGCACCTCTGTTGCATTTGTAATTAAATAGCTCTGTGTTGTATATTTAAACTTTTCTAAAAAAACAAAAAAAACATTCAATTTATCGGCTCCTGTTAGCAAACTTTAGACCTCCTCATGCAGAACTTTATTCTACCTTGCCTTTCACATATACGCAAAGCACACATGTGCAGTGTCGTGCTTGTAGACACCAAACACCGTTGTGCAGTTCTGTGTGTGCGTTTGTCTCTCCGTCTGTTTGGACACTAATGAGATGTCCAACTGCGGCAGTCATCTGAAAAGGTTCTCCCTTCATCACAAAGACATGAGACAATTTTAGCAGCTAAAAAGACACATGTCAGCAAGACAGCTGAGGACGCCGCACAAACACATGCACTCACGCACACGCAGTTGCATCATTTAGATTTTTTTATTTATTTATTTAGCAGAGTGAGAAAGCAGAAGCTGCCCCTCTCCCTTTGCAGTGTGCAATTAGCAATGCCATCTGTATGCTGTGGGCTGTCAGAGACTCAGAAGTGAGGACAGCACAGGAGGAGCACGGCTGTCCATCCTCATTTACACTCAAATCATTACTTCGGCCTATTCATCGCCTTTATTCATTACTCCTCTGCTCTTTTTCCCTGGAAAATGCTCTCCTAGATTAAGCCATCAGTGCCAAACGTCTCTATTTACTCCGTAGTGCCACGCCACCTCTCTGTCGTCTTTGTGTGGTATTCAACCTTTCAAATGTCAGTCTGCGACTGCGGCTGCTTCACCATGCTACACTCCTCTGCTCTCGGCCCAGCCAAGCACACAAGCATCTGCTGATTTCGCATATTTCTCTCCCTCTGTCCCGTTGTCTGTCATTGCGTCTGTCTTCTCGCTCTTTATCTGTCTTTATGCGTCTTTTTTATTCACTCATTTACGCTCGTCCCCCCTCCCTCTCTTTGGGCTCCAGGCGGAAGTGTTGGACTCTCAGAGGAGAAGTACAGGTTTAAATGACGGGCTTGTTAACGGGGTCACTGATAATTCTGCTAATTAGCTGCCATATCACCTTCAGCTGCCGTCCCAGCAGATAGATAACAGAGACGGTGGAAGCCAGAGTCAGAGAGAGAGAGAGGCGATGGAAAACAATCCCCCAAACTGTGGCAGCACCTAAAACATCATTCACTTTCTTTGCACCTTTAAGAAAGTGCAGAGCAGGAGCAGAAAACCCAAAGAAAGATTAATAAGAAAATCAAGATTATATTCAAATCACATTTTATAATTAACCATCTTTTAAAGTTTTGCAAAAAGCTAATTATGTCTGCAAATAGCAAATTACAGGCAGCCTCTCCTTTTAACGAAAATAATGAATCACTTTAATCATCGTGAAAAGAATCTTGCTGTTAGTTACTATTAAACACACTGGAGCTCTGTGAGATCTGTTTTTGCGTGTGCGATAGATTTGTCTAATAAAACCGATGCAGTTGTTTGTGTCATTGCTGATGATGCATCGTGGATTGGCATAAAGGAAGAAATTAATGACGTGTGTCCTCGTGTAGGAAGGCAAAACTTCACACAGTTAGCCTGATTAAAATCAATTAACTGCAGACTATACGCATAATGAGAGGCCGTGTTCTCTATTAGCAAAGATGTCAAAGTAGATCCCACTGTTGTACTATTGGCTGCTTAGGGAGTCAACAGATCTGCTACTGGTCCCAGCTACTTGTTAATGAACCTCAGATGTCCACCTCACCTAGTGGGATTATCCTGGTGTTTAATATTTATAACAGCTGTGCTAATTACACTCTATTAATTATGGAATAAATAATTGGAAGTAAAAACTATACTCCAGTTAGTGTAATTAAACACTACTAATTAATGTATTAATTGATTTTATGCTAATTTAATTTTCCGTGAAGAATTAAAATAATCTTGGGAGAATGATGCCGGGTGAAGTACGGGGGCCCTTGGACAAGGTCGGTAATATCTGACGTGTTTACTTGATAAAATATCAGCTCTGTGCAACCTCCCTCTCCAACAAACCAGGAGAAAGTTACAGAGAACAACTTGATTAAAGTGGAAGTTTGTGTCAAGCAAGGCTGTCTTACAGACTCACTCATATGCATACTCATCAAGTGTACTTGTTTTGGGGGTTTTTTATATAGATTTTTTCCTAATTGGGGAGCATGCTAAAACCGGATAGCGCCCTTTCGTCAATTAAACTCCAGAGAGCATCCTTATCCACCACAGGGACTTTATCTCAAAGAATCCAAAACACAGAAATAGTAGAAAATGGTGGAAATGCACAAATGAGAGGAATGGAGGCATATATCTGAGGGCTAGATGAGCCTTTGTTCTAAAAGAGAGAGAGAAGATGAAAAACCTTCTTCGCCTCGGATCTGGGTCAGAGCTCTGTGTTGCGGCGCAGTGTTTCTCCGTGGTTCTGTGCTGCACTGTAATGACTGTATCTGTCTCTGGATAGGCTCTGAGATGAATCTCACCGGCAAAGCATCGCTGAGTCGATCAGCGACAGCACCCACATTCTCCGTCTCTACTGTAGTACGTAAACAGCAATCAGAATTAAAATACTGTTTCGCACTGTTACATGCACAAGCGCTCAGCCTCAGTCGTGATATGCAGTGATGCAGAGCCAATGAGGCGAGGAGCCATATGAGGTTATGAGACAGCGAGTAGGCCAGCTGTGACAGACTGTTCCCGCCGTGAAAATCTGCCCCCCTCTCTGCTCGCCTGATCCGTTTTAAACTTAAAATACCACAGGAACCATTCTCGGAGTCAGCAGCCGTACTGATTTCTTACCCCCACCCACACCCACACCCACACACACTCAAGTTTTACCCCCCCAACCAGACTCAGCCTTGCCTGCCGTCAGCATGAATGAGCTCTATTAGATTAGCAGCGTGGTGAGCTAGCCAACCCCCCCCCCTCCAAACTGCATTACAAGGTAGCATGTCTTTGTACGACCTTCCCTTTGCAGGTCACTGCACTCATTTTGCGAGCACAGGGCTGCAACAAACACACACTTAATTCACTAACATATGCTGACACATAAACACACAGAAACACTCGAGACACTTACACAAAAACAGCCCCTGCCATACAATGGAAGCAACAGAGGCATTTTGATTGACATTAGCACAGTGACTGTAGATCTAATTTTCTCGGCTTGGTGGAGAGGAACAGCAATGGAGAATGCAGCAAATCAGCCTGTCAGTCAAAGCGGCTACCTGCTCCAGCTAGGGCGCTGAGCAGTCTCTGCAGCAGAGCAGACACAGCGGGAAAACTAGCAGCAACAACAGGTACATCAGTCATGTTGCTGAAGCAGAAAGGATTCACCCACAAGTTGTCTTCGCTAATATATTGTTTTAATTGCGCCAATAATTTATGGCAATTATCATGTCTTGAGGATGACAGCAGCATTTGGTGAATGGGAACAAACAGGAAGTGCTTTTCACTGGGCCTCAATCACAGCAGTGCATACTGTTTTACAGAGAAATCTCACAAATGCACTTTGCAAACAAATCTAGAGCGGCAGCATCAGACCGTGTGCACACAGAAATGATGAATGCCCGGGTGTCTTGGAAAATGTAAACGTGCATCTTTCAAGTAAATGCTTTGGCAACTGGATTCATTAAAAAGCTTCTAACAGAAAACAATATTTAATACTGTCAGTTTACTAATGTGTTGGCCAAATGCATTAAATACCCATGAAATGATGCCCTTTCATCCATGCTGGACTCAATCACTTCCGCCACATTTCTTGTTAAAAGGCTATCCTACTTATGGAGGCTTGTCTGGTAATTGTGGTGAGTTTCTCATACTGGGCTGATTGATCAGATGGTCATTTTCTTTAGCTTCTCGCTTCTTTTTTTCTTCTGGTTTCTTTTTCCATCCAAGTTGATCTCAAAACTTTTTCTTTCTTTTTTTTAGCCTGAGCTAGACTCAGGTAGTCCATGTGTCAAGGGACACACTCACCGCTTTGCCCCCCTGTGGAATACTTGTCTCTCTTTTCCTGTTTTGATTTTTACGACCTTGAACACAACTGTTTCAGGTTCTTCAGTTGCCCTTTTTTTTTTTTTTGCTTTATTGGACACACTTTTTGTTATAACTTTTAGAACACCTGCTTCTCCATGATATACCACCAAGCAAATGTGGATATACTGGCCAATTGGCTAGGTACCAGATTGGGTCCCTCTTGCCTTTTGGAAATGCCTAATTCAGTCAGCTTAAGCAGTCTGGCCTTTCTCCCCTGACCTCTAGTATCAGCAAGGCATTTTCACACAATTAATTGCCAGCTCACTGGATCTTCTTGTTTCAGCTGCTTCTTTTCACTCTATCCGTAGCATCCTCTTCTGTCACACCAACCCTCTGCATGGTCCTCCTTCACTACATCCATGAACCTTCTCTGTGGCTTTTCTTCTCTTCTGGCTGGCAGCTCCATATTCAACATCCTTTGTCCAGTGTATCCATTATCCCTGCATATGTCCAAACCATCTCAGCCTTGCTTCTCTAACTTTATCTCCTTTGTCACCTGCTTAGCCTGAGCTGTCCCTCTGATGTACTCATCCTGGTCACTCCCAACAAAACTCTTAGCATTTCCGACTCTGCCACCTGCAGCTCAGCCTTCTGCCTTTTTGTCAGCAGCCACCATCTCCAAACCATACATCATAGTCTCACTCACATCTCGTAAACCTTCCTTTCACTCTTGCTGCTATCCTCCTGTCACAAATCACCCCCGACACACGTCTCCACCCACTCCACCCTGACCGCACTTCACCTCTCTTGTGCACTGTCTGTTGCCTGGCTGACACAGGTGGTTAAACTCATCTACCTTTACTATCGCTGCTCCTTGCATGTTGTGTGGGAAAATCCCAGTAGATCAGCAGCTTCTGAAATACTCAGACCAGCCCATCTGGCACCAACAGCCATGCCACGAACTTAAATCACTTTTCTTCCCCATTCTGATGCTCAGGTTGAACTTCACCAGGTTGTGTTGCCATGTCTACATGTGTAAATTAATTGGCTTGCTGCCATGTGACTTGCTAATTGTGTATAAACTGAGAGAAATGGTTGCTGACAGGTTTCTGAGATTCACTAATATTCACATAGTGGTAAGACAAAACTGGCCGGTGCCAGGTCATGAACCTGATGGTAAATTCCTGCACACATAGTAGTGATTGAGCTCCACTGTGTTTTGCTTGCTTACTTGTTTTTATATAATAACACATAAAACCATATAGGTACGTGCCTTTTGGTGATAATTTGTATCTGAAATAGTTTTTCTTTAAAAGAAACTCAATGAAATAAGTACAAATAACAAGATGAACAAAAACACAGTATTTTTATTTACTAATTTTTGTTTTGTTTTTTTTAAGTAGAGGGGACTTTACGATCTCGTGATAAAGCAAAATCCCTTTCAGCAATGAAAATACATCCTCCCTCAAGCTGGTAACCAGAGTGTTTCTTTTAACAGTGTGTTCCCTCTTTCCCTAGAAATGAGGTTATCACCTGGGTTCACATATGAATGGATTGTTGGGTAATATCATCAGTTCATTCTTAATCTAACCGATCCTTCAGGGGGTTAAACAAGGTGTATCGGATCAATTTAGCTGCTTATAGGGGAGGATTTAGCACAAGAGAGGTGGTGCTATGGGGGCCTGAGGCAGAGAGAATAAGATCTCAGCTAGGTATCTGCTGTATCTCTATTTTGCCAGTGGGAAGGAGGTAGGTGTCATATATGCTGTTATCAGCAGAGTAGGACTGCTTCCCATATCTCTGATATCTATGTTTCATCATCGGTATAAACAAAAGACCCTTTGAACGATGAAAAAAAAATGGCCTTAGGCCGAGTAACTGTCTCCTTTTCTTCCCATTCTTGTTTCCTTTCTTTCCGCTCAGTTGTCACAGTGAAGAGACCAAAAAGGAAATGGACCCACTCAACACAGACAGCCCACTCAGATTCTAATCTTTTCTCATTTGTCCGCCCCTGTTTAAAGAGCCTTTGTCATGGGTGAGCACAGGTGAAGGGCATCAGCGTCTCCGCACTATCGTGCCTTGTTCTCTTGCTTCTTCCCTTTTATTAACTGATGAAAGGTGAGGATGGACCTTGCAGTGAATGCGGCTACAAAAGAGGACCACACGGCAGGTTTTGAAAAATCTCATTTGAAATCTGTCTTAAAATCTTTTGTGCTGTCACTTTTAAAAGGATCCAATATAGCTTACAGTTTTATTCCCAGCAAAAACAGCAGAAGGACATCTTGTCTGGACTGTATGGCGTATTTGGGTGCGTGAGAACAGGACAGACCGAATGTGAATGAATATCTGGTGGGATGTGGATTTATATAAATACTTCATGTTATCAATAATCCACCTTTGTTCCTTTGCCTCTTTTGTTCTCCATTACAGTAGGATGTGCTTGAAACTAGCAGTTCCCTTTGCATGTACCAACATCTCCCTGATTTCTGTTTTCATTAACCTCTCAGTGTACTCTATCAGAAAGAGGCAAATGTGCTACAATAATATCCCAGTGACGACACACGGGTCAGGACCCCTCTGATCCTGAGAGGGGAGAATATCTCATTAAGAGAGAAAGCCTGTGGGACATCAAAGCAATTTGGCTTGCCCTCTGTTCTCAGGAACCAATTAAAACATTAGCCTAAACTATCGCAGCACTCGCGGATGTTGATGCAGCCATGACAGTTCTTTGCATAACACCGAAAAGTCAAAGCTGTAGCCGTGACTCCCAAGGCTATAATGGTAATCAGAGAAGGTGACAAATATGCCGCATAATGCAAATTAAAACAGCAATCAAGAGAAAATGAGAAATGTGCTGTAATTATAATAAATATATTTAAATAGCTTGTGCGCCCATACTGTGCATATCTTTGTCCCAAAGTTCAGAAAGTTGTGTGCACATTTCTTTTAGGAACAAATGTGAGCGGAGTAATATAAATGCAGTCAATGAACTTTGATTCAGACCCTAAAAGTTGCTCCCCGACTGCTCCCTCCCACAGAGTTTTCTCATATTTTCTACCCTTCAATTTGATTCCAGTCTATTAACGTGCGCTTCCAGGCCAGCTGAGAAACTCTCAACAGCTTCATTCTGTGCTAATGAAGCACACTCTGTCCATAACCAAATCTGAGTCTATGAAATTTCTTGATAAAGCTGGCCTGCGCGCTGACCTCCCCTCCATCTTCCCGCCGATCTCTAACTCAATTCAACAATTACATGGAAATGATCCACAGATTCCAGTGAATCTGAAACAGCACTGGTGTAAAAGAAGAAAGTTCAGGTCAGGAACATCCATGGATAAATGCTGATTAAATGATACAAAATAGAAAGAAGGACAACTCAATTGACAAAGGCAGGTGGGTTTTTTTTTTCTGTCAGCCACTTTTTCATCCAGTCTGGCTCAGGTTCTTCCTCCAAAATCTCTCAAAAATATCTGATTACTCATGAATACTCTTCCAGGAGCGAGCAGGCTTCAGTGCTGTGCCTTTCACAAGTTATAATCAGAGCTGCAATCTGTCTTCCAGAGGAAAAATAGGAGCGAATATAGAGTCCTTGATTTAACTCAGCTACAAAACCACGAGGATCTTATTTCCTTAAGTCAAAACAATATTTACAAGTATTCAGACATAGTGCTGGCAGAGTGTGTCAAAAAGAAAACATTTAAGCATCACCTCTGACCGCGGGTTCCCTCCTAGTTGATATGACTGACAGAAGATGGGTGCTGATATGCTGAGTCCACAGGCCGTATCCCACAGCGATGTCACTGTGAGGTCATGTGGTGACAGTTCAGAGTAGTGGGTCATCACCCCCCCCCCCGCCCCGAACGCTTAAACTGAATAAACAGAGGAGACTCACAATGAATCTCAGCAGTTCGCTTCAGAAAATGACAGACAGATGCTGGAGCTCTGTAAATGGGTTATCTCTGCAAGAATGACTGCTCATGAGAGCTACAAAATAAGTGCACTCCACTGTGCACCTGAACTTTAAACACCCCATCAAATTCCTAAATCCAGCCAAAAGGTTACAGATTTGAGCTACGTGTCAGTTTTGATCGCTCCAGTATCCATATTCACATTAAATGCAGATGGATGCCTCTTTATTCCTGCACTTGTACAGGCTGATCACCACTCTGCAGGTCAGTGGTCCAATCACCCCCTCGACCTCAAGGGTGTTGGTTGGATGCAGGCCAGCACTAAGAGACAGACTGGCATTTTACCCACAGCACCTAACATCACTGCCAAAAGCATGTCTTTGTGCAAGGCCCTTAACAGTTACAGATCAGCGCTCCAGACATTGTGGTTTTTGGCTGACCCAGTGTACTGTGACCCTGCTATGGAGGATACTAATACTGTGTGTGTGCATGAAAATGTTTGTATTAAAGAGAACCCAATAGTGGTAAAAAGAAATATATATAAATATTTAAAAATGTAATAGAGCTCAGTACTAAAATCTGTACTTAATTTCCTGAATTATGTGGCTACAAATAACTGATTTGCACTAAATCAGTCGGTGCCAAATATCAGTACCAGAGGTCATCAGGAACAGAGGAAGAAAGAGAGCGAGATCATGTGACGTCACTCCTGCAATGTGTTGAAGAACAACAAATACACATTGCAATGACAGTGGCGGCGACCTGAAAGCAGTCTCAGGTGTGGTTAAACATTTTCAAAATTTAATGAAGGACCAGCAGCTAGTGTTAGCATTTCTGATGCCAGTGTATAAGAATCTAAACTCGTGGATGATGATCATGATGAATGTTTTAGTGTGGCATTTAAGTCTTCATCAGCATCTTCTTCAGGTAATTAGGTCGTTGGAAAAGTTGTCAGAGAAACGGGGCTTTTTTTCTCACTCTGCTGGTTGATGTTCGAACTTACACAGGCTCCCAGTTAGGCTGCAGTTATATGAGATTGTATGTCTGAGACCATAACCAATAGTAGTCTAACATTACTATTTGATATTGTAGTACGCAAACACTGTGACAGTGATGCCGTTGGGTACAAATATTGGTTCAGGCATGGAAGGTACCCGACTCTACTCAGTGATCAATGGCAGTCATGCCAAATGTGTCTGAGATGCTTCAGTGTGACACACTGTAGTGGACAGACCACCAACCAACACTGCAATACTGCACGGATGTCTGAAAGTGATTTTGAAATTTATGTTTAACATAAAATGAGATTGTGTTTAAATAATTAATAACTTATTGCTTCCATTAAATTGTGCTGATAGTATTCCTTTTTGGAAGATTGAAACTACTGTATTAAAAACAATCTTTTTTAGTAAGAACTTGGTTGTGTAACTAGGAACATGTGAGCGCACCCAAAGACAGAAAAAAAAAATGTCAACATACACATTCACGCACTCTGACACACACACACACACACACACAATAGGATCCCTCTTGGCAATCTATGACCCAAATCCTCTATGAACCTCCTCCCTCTTGGCTCCTCTAGTTCTGTTTTCTCTCAGTCTGTCTTTCTGGCAAGGGATTAGGACCTCATACATACAGTTGCCATTTTTCTCCAATCAGTTTCAAGTGGAAATACTGTTTTATTTTTTTGTTTTGTTGTAAGTGAAATTGCATCTTAACTTGTGTCTGTGAAGTGTTCTTCTTTTTGCTCCTTACTGGTCTTTATACTATTAATAAATATATTTCCTGCCTGAGATCTCTCTAGTCAGTGAGAATTTTGAGATCTATCTGTGTCTTTGTTTTCTCTTTCAGAAATAGCTTTACCTTTGTACTGCATCACCTCTGAGTGAAAAGCTGCCTCCCAGTATGAAAAAAGAGCAGGTGTCCAGGGGAGAGTGGCTGCTGAGGCTACAGAGGGTTAAATGCTGGCTCTGACCCCCACTGATCACCCTGCGGAGTCTATAATGCCCCCCTTAGACTGAGGTCACAGAGAGACCCATGGCTGTGCTTTGGGAATATAAACTAGGCAAGACTTCTGCAGGTTATAAAGAAAACGAAGGGAAGGGATTTCAAAGAAAGTCTTCTGAGAGTTGCCATATGCTCAATAAGCCCTTTAACGCCTCTTCTCTTTACCATAAGCTGTCACGAGGATGATGTTCACACGATCAGCAGACACCTCCATCCCTCAAAGCGTTTCTCTTTTTAAGTACACTGAGAGTCTCGACTATATATATATATATATATATATATATATATATATATATATATATATATATATATATATATATATATATATATATATATATACATATATGTATATATATATATGTGTGTGTGTATGTGTGTGTGTGATATATATATATATATATATATATATATATATATATATATATATATATATATATATATATATATATTGTTATAATATATATTATATATATAATTGTTTGAATGTTGCAGTGAGCATAGAATAAGTAAGTAAGTCCTTTGCATATGCAAAAAGAGTAACAATTTAACAATATAAACATTATCAATTACAAGTAACATCTTATGTTCACAGTCATACTCAGGTAGAATTACATGTGTTAAACACAACCATATGTGATCTGCAGACAAATGAAATCTAACACCTAGTCACTTTTACCGCCGCAAACAGAAGAACGTACAAAAAGTGACAACTGCAGGCACTTTTCATGCTTTGGGGTCATTCAGGCTGGTTGTGCGCCTCTCGATTTTTGTAACTTGGCTGGCATGACGAGAGTGTACAATCAAGTCAGTCTTTACTGCTATTTCAATGCTATATAAGCACAAGAACTCAGTGATTACAGGGATGATGATGTTGCAACAGCCTGAAAAGATTAAATTTTCTGCAGAAACTGCGGGCAAAAAAACTGTTTCTATATCATCCAATACTCCATTTATCTGCTGTGCACTTCATTTTATTTATGCATTATGTAATATTTCATTGTCTACAAACACATACTCCATGGCTACAGCAGAAGTACCCCCTGGGGAACCGCCTCATTGGGAAAGTGTTATAAAATACATCATTAAGCTGTTCATGCTTGTTATTAATATTATTTAGACTTATTTACTTATCACACTCTGGAGGATCCTCACGAGTGAACAGCATGGTGGAGGAAGCTCAGGACACTGTTTTCAGTCTCTCAACTCTACACAACATCAAAGTCACTGGACTGCTGACCCCCTATAGAAGACTCCCCCGCAGGGTCTGGGGGCTGTTTTGGAAGGGGCCATGCAATGGTACAGTCCAAACTACAAAAATAAATGACAGTGATGGCAAATAAAAACACGGAGAAAAAGTTTCCTGGATTAACTACAAAACAATAACACTACTGACCTGACCAGTCCTGCTAAACTCCTGCTGGACCCCCTGATGCCGACCTGATATTGTGTTGCGGCAGTGACTGTGGTTTAAACCATATAGATGGGCATTCTTCCAGTACCTTACCAGCACCCTAATTGTACACACCCACACTCACTACACAGAACCTCATATACACTTATTTTAATGTTTATTGTGTAAATATTCTATATCCATTTCTTGTCCTGTGTTTACATTTTATCCTCATATAGCAGGAACCCCAGGAGCCTGCTTGGGAGAGCATGTGCACTGTATATATGACTCCTTATTGTAGAGGCTGCTGCTCGAGTGCACCCTGACTCTATTATTGCAGTGATAGCTATCCTTCTTCAGCTATCCCACTCAAAAACGTCTCTACAAAGAAATACTCACACAGTTGTTGTAGCTCATGTTGGAATTACTTTCAACTGCATTTACACTTGTTTGTTTTGTTGGGACTGGATACCTCCAAAGGGTGCTGAGATGATTTTGGAAAGTGCACGAGAGAATAAATAAATGTATTTTACTTTTTTTTTGTTGCAAAAATCGTCTCACATTTTTTTGTGAATAAAATGAACATAAGGCCATGTGAGAAGTTTGGAAACAAAATGTATTTTTCAACAGTCAGTAACTCAAAAGCACCTGAAATATGAGTTTAATCACATATTTATTGTAATATTTGTAATGGTGCCAGCTACAGCAGGAAGCACAATTCCCTCTGAAATGCAGTCAAGTGCAATTTTACATAGTGCAAAATGGAAATGCTTGAGGAAAGCACATCACATTCTGCCTAAGTGTAACGCTCACACACAGTAGGTCACAGCAGTTCAATGTCCACGGGAACAATGGCAGAAAAGGTCAGTGTGGATCAACACAATGACTCACAAACAAACAAACATGGCCAGACCAACAACAAAGCGTTAATCGGCTTTCAGCCTTTGTGGAAATGACTCCATTACATGGACAACTCTGTGATGAAGTCAGCAGACAAGCAGCAGGCTGATAATACACTCGCGCGCACACTGTTGCGAGGTTACTAATATCTACTCTGGTCTGGCATTGATGAATGAGATTCCCGGGTTGCGTGGAGGTGTATTAACTGTGAGGTGAGAGGAAATAAGGATGCAGAGAATGGACAAAGGCAGTTGGGTGATTAACCAAAGTTTGTGTGAATGGCCCCCGTGATAGTTTCTCAAACACGTATTGTTACACTGGTGCTCGGCCATGTTTGAATGTGGGGTCCTTATTATTCTCATGGCAGATATTGAGAGGGAGGGAATTCTTTATGCAGACACAGTTTCACTGGGCAATCTTTTTCACGCTCTGCTTTCCTATTGAGTTCTTCTTTGTGGTCTCAACAAAGCTATTTTTTTATATAACCACACAGCGGCAATCAATATTTTATCACTCATCTGAATTAAACCCATGAAAATCTGCACAAAGTTTTAGAGACTATCACAAAGAGGTTTAGCACCTTTCAGGCTGCGGTACAGCCTGAAATGTGAGTCATTAGTAATTATAGCAAAGAAAAATTGGTGGAAATAATATTAAAGCTCAAACAGGTTTAAAAAAAAAAAAAAGCAAAGACTATCTCTTTTTATTTATTTATTTTTCGCAGCAGCTCTGGGAGAAGCAAAGTGTCTACCAAATACCTTCAGCTAGTGACTTACAGTGTACAGTAAGATGGTAAATTAAAGAAATGCGTCATCTGAGGCTCAAACGTCAGTGCATTACAGAGAAGACAGAACATACTGTGTGAAATGTGGCGTACTTCAGTCTCAGCCTGGCACACTTCTGTCTGTTTAAAGCAAAGCTTGTCTCAGTTTGACCTCATGGCTATTCTAAGGATGCGAGAGCACCTTCTCAGATCTATAAATGGGTGACTTATAATGAGTATGATGACACCAAGCAGAAATACCTCTGTTTCATCAGGGAACTCACACAATCTGATTTATTCTATTCTTCTGTTTCAGCTGTAATATATAGGATTGTTCTTTGTTCAAAAAGACGGCTAAATCTCCTTTGGAAAAATCTGGAAAACCTTGGTATCCAGAGCCATGCTACTCTGTTATGTTATGTTTAAAATTTGCTGTGAAACGCTGTCATTACTTTGTAATGTGTTTTAACCTGTACATGGCCAGGTATAACTCAGAATTTCAAATCTATGTGAGAAAAGGCAGACATTCTTGATCCGTCTGCGTTGCAATGGGATTAAGCAATGAGGAAATGTTATTAGCCAGTGCAGTATCACCTTTAAAGTTCTTTAAACTCCATTTGTAAGATCTTTTTTTTCAATCACTGGTAACTGCCATGTATTTAAAATAAAAAGCATGTAAACATTATCATAATCTTTACATACAGACAGACAACCTACTCACATGTTTGGGTTTCCCAAGAATTTAAAATGATACACTGGGAAATGGATTTAAAGCAAAGATTGAAAATTTATTTCATGACATAAAAATAGCATTTTTTGGCCTAGTACATAAAAAAAGGTCACTTTTCATGTTATTTAACTTGAAATGACACAAAATGGATGCTTCAGCCACAGTTTCCTTACCTACTCTGCTGTTGTCATAAAACCCATGACACTCAACAAACCAATACTTCTAGTCATGGCATTCTGCAACCTGTTGCTGTGGTTGTAGCCTGTTAGCATTTCTATTGGTAGTGTGAATGCAACTAAAAAAGAAGCTCCTTAAAAGTAGGTAGATCTCTGGGCAATACTCCAGTGTGTAATTACGCCAAGGGAGTTCCCCAAATTGTGTAGTCTCAACACCTACTGATCAGGACATCATTGGTTACATCATCAACACCATTGGGTGAGGTTGAGTCAGTTATGACATCATAATCTCAAATTTTGTTGAGGTTTTTGCTTCAAATTGTGCAATTTTTCTTCATAAATTTAACACTGTCACTTTAGAGAATAAATTTAAATCTTTGATCACAGAAATTGTGATTTTTTTTTTCTTGGAATATTACCCCTCCCTAGGCTCCAGTTTCGAGTTTTTTAACCTACAATGGCCCTAGTTATATCTGGTTTTCATCACAATGACAAACAATACTACACTAACAATCACTTAAATAAAGAAACTACACATATTGATAGATTTTGTTTTGGCAAATGATCATCAGACTGTGTTTTATTTTCATTACTGCTGTTGTGCATGGGGGAGGGTTATGGTGATTAATATTGCCTCTGCATGCACCTGAATGATGGACCTTGGGAAGCAGAAAGACAAGGACAAGACATGAATGCTCCACCGCACGTCAGGCTCAGTTAACACTACAGCCACACAGGTTGTGGCAGCGAGTGAATATAAATGGGCTAATAGGTCCCTCCAGTGCATTGTTGTCAAGGTTTTGCCCCCTTCTGTCAGATAATATATGTAGTATCCATACTTGCTACTAAAAGGAATAATTCTTATAGTGCACATATTACTACCTCGGGATTCACTTTCCAGATCTATAGCTTATACACACAATATACAGACAACTCAGAACTGCTTTAAAATGTGCTCTCTGACAGGGAGTAAATATTTTTGATATGCTTTTTTATGCTGAAGACAAATTTGAGTGTTTTCTTTACTGTGAGATACATATATTGTATAAGAATAAGCTTTGGTCTTGTATATTTTCCATTTTTAAAATAATAAAATTGATATAAAAACTGATAAGGTTTTGCTGCCAAACTTAATGCTCCAGTTTGTGATCTCACCAAATGCACCAGTTGAGATGTTTGTAACCTTTCTTACTGAGCTTAAGTCCTTCCTGTGCTGCAAGTCTTTGCCAAGAAATCGGATGTTCAATCTTTTTCATCTAATGAAAACCAATTAACTGTGATTAATTATTAACTGTAAGTGCTGCTGGCTCTGGGCATTGATACACCATTCTACTGTATAAAAACCCTATTCCAAAAAAAAGTTGGGATGCTGTGGAAACTGTATATAAAAACAGAATGCAATGATTTACAAATTTTATAAACCCGTATTTTATTCACAATAGAATATAGAAAACATAGCAAATGCTTAAACTGAGACAATTTACTATGTTGTGGAAAATATTAGCTCATTATGAGTTTGATGGCAGCAACACATCTCAAAAAAGTTACAATGGTGGGCAACAGGCTGGGAAAAATAGACTGATAGCTGAATAATTCTGTGAAATCATATCAATTGGTGATCTTGTTTTTTTCCATGTTTGCAAGTAATAACAGAAATATGACAAACTATATCTACTTCTCCTATGCTATGTTATAAAAGCAAAGAGAGCTAAGAAGACGATACAGCTGTGGAGCAGCCAGTGAAGCAATGATTTGAAACCCTCTACAAAGCTTTGATTTGTTTTCCGTTGTTTGTACAACTATTTTGATCTATTGATGTCAACAACGTCAACAGCAGAAGATGAGAGACTGAAGTTCAAGCTGAACCATGTGTACAGAGGTCTGTTTACATGTGTCAGATTACCTCCCCCTGCACATGTATGCCTGCATCGGCTCGCCCTTACATGTCTTTCTTTCTCTTAATCCTTTCTTTTTAACACACTGTCTTCTCCGTTCTCCATTCCTCCCCGTGTGTCTCTCCATCTTTCGTACTGCGGTCGTTTGTTTCCGACTGTCTTTGATCGTGAGCTGAGGAGGACAGTAATCTACTGGAAGCCAAGTGTTTATATCTAGGACGGCAAAGAACTGGGTCACACGTGACTTCTTCTGCCCTCGGCCCACATGGGCGCTACCTCAAAGTTTCCTTATGGTTGTCTCTCTCTACTGTGCCCAAGTTTGCCAACAGTAACTCAGCAGAATGGATCGAAGTGTTCAGCCAAGTGTCAAGGTGATACCGTGATGAAGGACAGATGTCCTGTACAACATGCAGTATTTGCCCGCAATTTAAATCAATAATGTGGCAACAGGCCAACTTCAAAGGAGATTACAGTGATATAAAGTTACAGCCTATTACTACTGCCAGCATCTGGTTTATGTCCCATATTAAAAAAAACATTAAATAAATTAAAATATATTAATTGTTTGCATTTCTAATGAACTCTGACATTCAGTATAAGCATATGGGAGCCTGCTAAACTAAATGGTTTAGCAGTAAGCATTATACTTGCTCAGCATCGGCATGTTTGCACTGATATTTTGAGCGCATTAGCCGACTGGCTTCGGCTTGTAGATCAAAGCACCACTGTAACAACCTTCATCTCAGTTTGCCTTTGTAGGTCACCTGTAGGTGGAACTGGGAGAGGCTCTGTCATCTGGGGCTCATTGGCTTAAAAGTAGAAAGATCAGACCTGGTCAGTTTCTCTCTCTTTTCTATATTGCTGATACCTAGACTGCTAGCACACATGCCCGTTTCCTCATTCAACCAAACACACAACGCACGACTGACAAACTGTTTTTCACTTGGTTTTGAGCAGATAAACATGAATCATGTGGACTTTTGAGAACTTGTTGTATACCTTTTTTTTAGAATAAAGATTTTAATGCTGGTAAAACAGCTAGAAGGTGACTGACTCCCTTCCGATGGCCAGAAGGCCAGAAGACAGGTGTCTTCTTTTTCTTTTCTTTTTTTTTTTTGGTCTTGCATGTCTCATGTATCATTACTTTTGGCTGGATAACAACAGCAGGGACCATCCCTAAACAGCAGGACTGCTTCTGGCTGTGCAGAGTAGTAAAATGGATCCGGGGAGTCTCTTTCATCTGTGTTGACGCATCAGTTGGTTAACGTACGTTATTTCGCGGCTGTGCTCACAGTTGCAAATTAGTGTGTCGACCACTGTGTCACTATCCATCACTGTGGAGCAGAGCTGGAGGAGATATACATCTATGACCACAGCAGATGCTGACTGTAAAGTTCCTCACTGAAGACAAAACTGACCTGTCAGTGGATTTTTTTTTAATGCACTGTGTAAAAGGCACTATAGACTATATAATCTCGCAGAGCTGTGGCACAGTTAAGACTCTTTTCTAAAACACAAACATCACAGTGTAAACCAAACTGAAGACTGTCTTAGACACTAAAAAAGACATGATGTGAGAGCACGATTTCTAAGCCGTTTTCATGGGGTTTTATTCCCAGACGATGACTGACTGAAAAGTAAGCAGAAGTGTAATGCCATTGCAGACATCCTCAGTGATTGCATTATGCTCTGCTTAGGATATCGGGGATAAAGTTGTCAGTGATGATGCAAGTGATGAAAAGCTTTATCTGGAATTTATCTTTGTAGAGTTTTGTTTATTTGATCAGAGAGACTATAATCATCCAATAATACTGCAGCTCTTTGAATACAAACTCTGTGATATAAAAAAAAAAAACCTCTGGCTCTATGAAAAGAAATTGTGCGCTGTATTTATCCAGTGCAGATTCTTTCAAGAGTGAAAACTCTGTTTTAAAAACTGTACATAAACCTGATGGGTTGTTGCAAAAGGGGCAAAACAAAACAGGAGTTATGGAAAGGTATTAGACAAATATGCAGCTGGAAGAAAAAAATTTTTTTTTGGTTTATATTACTGAACCTTTTTTTAACCTGTAAAATTAGGACCTAGGGGTGTGGTTATCCACCTTGCTTGCTTAAGGCTGCAAATTCGAGGCTATACAGTTTCCCCTCTCAGTTTCCTGTTTTCAAAGTCACCAGAAAATACTCCAGAACATGTAAAAAAAAACTGTTGCAGAGTCTCATCAAAGACAACACTAAAACGCAGATGCGCAGCCATTACCCTCTCTAGGGCTTTGTTGAATTTATATATTAGAATAGTGCTTTGAAATGTGCCAGCAGACACAACACAGCAGGATGTCTAGTTGGCTTTTTTTTTTAAAAAGTAATACCACTGCTGATCAGTAATAGGGTGGCTAGGAAGGAATGAAATTTAAGTCTTTTGTAAAGCACACGTATAATGTTACAGTAAGATGGCATCACAGTCACACACAAATGCTGCTCTTTCCTCACTTTCATCAGGCAGCCCACCAAGAGAAAGCAGCACCCGGGCCAGGGAGACTGCACGGTGATGTCAGAGAGGACGGAGGCACGTGAGCTCCCACAGATGTTCCGGTAATTATGGGGGAATGAATAGTGATGTTTTAAGAGGAGATCTGGGGCAATTACAGTGATTTAAAGCAATGGAGCCGGGCCCCGAACATACACCTTCTAATTACCAGCTGAAATCTCACAGTGAGCGCGACAGATTTGGCATGTTTGCATAATCAAACAAAGGCTGCTGCTTGATGTTTATCTTTCAATATTTAAAGGTCTTGATTCCTGCTGGTGCTTGATAATGCACTTGCTCCGTGATGTGTTTGTTTCTGCTGCCGCTGTTGTCGCTGTTAATAACTTTGAGGGGGCTTGGTGATATATTTAGCTGCTAATCAGACGAAATTAATCTAAAGTAATTTGGAAATTTTGTTGCATTGCAATAGCTTGCGGGAATGCATTAGATAGGAATATATGTGCGGGGGTATCCACAAGAGGCTAAAACAGGGATATAATTTCATTTGATTGCCACACTCATCAGGTCCAAATGAAGATTAATGAACACATGATGGAGGATTGAAAATAATAATATTCTCGTTGTCTTTAGGGCTCTAATTTGTTTGAGAACATGCTGTCACACTACAGAGGGCTTATTGGCATTTGCTAATGGACTGCTCATTGCAATGGGGGGGGGCATTTGTATACACTAGTGAGGCTACAAGCCACAAAGAGTAGGATGAAAAAGCGACCGGGCAGTGTGTGTGTTTTTATGCGCTATCTGAGGCGACTGCTATTAAGAAATATTTTACATAAAAGTGCGTGAGCAGGAAAGAGTTAGTGTATGAGGAGGGGATTGGGGGGCAATTCCTAAATAACTTGTTCATTGATTGCAGCAAGTAGATGCGGTATTGAGTGTTGCTCACCCAAAGGTCCCAGATCTACTAATAATTAATTGCGATACAATAAGGAGGCAGAGCATCTATACTGCATTGCAGTTCTACACAGTACACCAGAGATACAGTGTGTAACAGTCCGTGTTCAACTCTGTCTCCTTGCTAATCTGCAACAGCAATTACATTTTTGAAGGAAAACTGATGCTGGTTCTGTTTTGTTTTTTTTTACTAATAATAATAAGGAAAGTATCTCTTTTGTTTTTCTGCCATATTTTCTGTTGCCACTGAAGAATAATACACATTTTTTTTATACAGGTGGTTGTTTGATGTTTAAATTGAATTTTACTTTTATTTGTATTTAAGCTAATCCTCCCTATAAGTTCTGTTTTAGCTGTTGCAGAACTTCATTTTATGGAAAAATTAACAAGGCGATTGTTTTACTCACACAGACACGGTGCGCTGTTTGGTGTTCATAAGCGAACGTGTTAAATTGTTAAATCTTTACTGCAGAAAAAAAAGTGTTATGCTTGAGGTCAGGGTCTGAACAATTTGGAAAAATCTGCAAAATGCATTACTTCCTCTAAGGGCACAACTTGTCTTGTTCACGCAGTTCTCAAGTACATAGTGCACACGCTGAACTACATGAAGTGTACTAATGGAATACTTTGAGCTGTGAACGCCAGCTCACAGTGCCAGTATTATAAATTTGAAACCAGCTGTTGGTTTGAGAGATTAATGAACAGATTTTATAAACTGAGCAGCTCTGTATGACAGAATTTCTGTAACATTAACAGAGCAAAACACTTAAGGCTGTCTTACCTGTCTTAGCAAAAATGCCAACTGTTACTGTACATACTGTTAGCAGTGCAGTGAGGAAAAACCCTTTACTGCATCAAAGCTGGTGTGAGTTAAGAGTGTCACAAAAATATTTTTATTTAGGCATCAGTTGCCTAGACAGCAGTCAGTAACCCTCTGGCTGCTATAGGGAAGAAGACCACCAGCATGATTGAATTAATTAAATAAATTAGTTATGATTTTAATTATGTTGATTACATGGGAATATTGGTACATGCAGGCTGTAATATACTGACTGTCTATGAAGCTGGTTGTTGAACCCATGTAGTATTGCCTTTATTCGTCATCGTGCTAAAAAGTTGTTTTTGTTGTTTGCATTTTGGCACTTCAGATTTGTTCTTGTTGTCGACCGCATATGCTTCAATTGCACAATTGCAAATTGAAATGGCTGCAGTAATATGCAGTTCAATGACTGTATGAAAGATTTTTTTTTTTTTAACGGTCGTTCATTCAGCTGTAGAAAAGTCAGCTTACCAACAACTTCAATGACCTGTGTTAGGTTATATTTTTATGTTTATAAAATAAGGATTCAGTTTTCAAAGACTCTGGCTGCCAGATGCACTTGCATGGCCCCTGCCCACGCAGAGTCATATATTATCTATACCAGAGACAGAGAGCACATAATCGCTCCAGCATTACAATAATATTTACAAACTTTAAAAAAAATTATATCAGTGCTGCTAGCAACTATTTCACTCTATATCAACACTGCATGGATATCCATTATACATCCAGCTTTTATGGGTGCAAACCCTCATTACATACTTTAAAGGAATTCCCTATTCAGAGGACTAACCTGAGACCTCACAGAAATAACAATCTGTATAATGGGCTACAATCACTGTCTCCCAGTCTCATCTGTTTAAAAGTTTGTCAGTAGCGAGTCAAGTCACACTCCCTCCATGTCTGTCTAAATTAAACTTCTCCATTCTGTATTTTGGTGGTCAGTCCAGTGCCTTCTTATTGCATGTAAATCTCTCCCATTATTTATAGCGATTTTATGAGAGCAACCGCATTCTGTGTCATTGCATAAGCCAGATAACGACTTATTAATGCTATGTATGTCACGTAAGTCACTTGTGTTATACCAGCTCAGTGTGAGAGTCTCTGCAAAGGTTTTGCTCTGCTCTCTGTTTCACAGTGTGCGGTGAAAAAGACACACGTGCATGTTACATTTCTGTGTAGCAAGTGTAATAAAAGCTTCCTAATAAGTCAATACACCAAAGCAAGGCTAAAGCATATACTTTGCTTCAATACAGTCAACATGAATCTGGTGACCAAAAAGAAAAGCCAGCAGAGGAAGCACCACTGAAGGCCGGAGGGCTTAGTGTAACATTTAGTGGCCAGTCAGTGTGTTTTACAATGTTAGTGTGGGATAATGGTTGTGGCTGGATTTCTTCTATCTTGTTGTAAGTAAAACACAAAGGGAGGAAGGATGTGTGACTGATGTGCTAGTTTGTTTTGGTCTCAGATGCTCGCCCTCTAGTGTGACATGAAGTCATTCTGAATGTAGTAAAGCAACTACATTCAACTAAGTGCAGTGTTTGTTAGCGCCACAGCCCAATAACACCATACTTTTCCATATGAGTTATTAATAACCGTGTGCTCATGCTCTCAGCTCTCATCGGCTGACACTGCAGCTACTCAACGTCCTGTTCCAAGCACCGTTGTCTAAATTGAAAGTGCGGAGATGCCTGAGGTTTATGAGTTCTGTCGCAGTCAGGGCCGGGGGATCACGTGCAACATGCAGCTCAAATGAAATGTGTGATTCGAAGGGAAGGAGATGACATGCCTATTTCCTGAGTCATCAAGTATCCACTCTAATGCCTTCTATCTGTCTTTCATCTCTCCTTTCACTTCTCGCTATGTGTTAAAAAAAAATGCAAGCCTAAGTCGGCTGCAACTTTATTAACTTTTCAGTATAAAATAAGTTGAAAAATAGGGATACAGTACAGTATCTGTGCCATATTTTCATCCATCCCAGGCAAAGGTTCATATAGGCGGGTTTTATACTTAAGCACATTCGCATTTATGCACAAACAGCAAAGACTTCTCCTGCTACCTCCTGCAGAGGAATAATGTGTAGGTGTGCCCTCGAGGCACATTCTGATCCCTTGCAAAAACTGAGACAGAAGAAAGAGGTGGGGGAAAAGAGAAAGAGAAAAGAAAGCTTTGTAAGGAATGCCGTTAAAATGTCAGACGTTGACATCCTGCATGACCTTTGGATATGCAGCTCTCTCGTTAAGCAGACTCACTGCCTATAGAAAAAATAATAATTAAACTTTAAAGTAAACTATTTTTAGATGAAACCTTTAAAGTTAAGCAATGAATGTTTTTGCACTTGTATTTGACATGTGGGTCCAAATTCCAGTTTCATAGTAAGGCTCCATCTCTAACACTCAGACACTTTGCGAATAAACTCTCATATTATGTGAGAATGTAATCAAACTGTTTATCAGGGGGAAAAGGGGAATTTTTCTTTTTTTTTTGGACACTTGACCCTAGCATTAGCTGGCATAATGTTAGCTTATATCCAGCTGTTGCTGTTTAGCTGGCTTGTTGTCAGCTGTCCAGAGACGGAAGAGTCTGCTGACAATAAGTAATTGTGGCAATACCTGCTGTAAATAAGCATGTCTATGCATGTTTTGTGTGTTAGAGCCCTGACTTCAGTTCAGGAGATGAGGCTTGAGGTGAGGTGGACGAGGAGGAGGTGGAGATGAAGGAGAAGAGAGAGCAGTGGTGGAGGAGGAGAAAGACCTAATGACAAAGAGGTGATGAAAGTACAAATGTATAAATGTTAAATGGTCATATATAGTTTTAAGGATTTATTTGTGATCTTTGAATTAATAGTAACTTATAAGGCGTGTTACTTTTGTGGTCGAAGTCTCTAGCCACACACATAATATGCAATTAGGCAGAACAGCGATGCCCATCTCAGCCTCTGTATTGAACTTCAACAAACCGGTGACTGCTGTGTAACTTTAATGACTTAATTCTAAGGTTATGAGAATGCATCAGTTTGTTAGAAGATGTAATTACACACTAATGTAATGTAAACTAATTCTTTTTTCTAGTAATTTCTAAAATTATTTGCACCTTTAACCGTAGTATAAGTAAAAAAGAAATAAGCATTGATGTGAAACAAATGTGGTCACAGATAAGAAGCACTCCTATATGACATTTCAATGGCAGTAACAAATGACAGATATGACCAGAGACCGATCGCCTATTGGGAGTGCCAGGGCAAATCTTGGTGCCCTGGGAGTTGTTTTAGCCTGCCGTGAACAATCAGTTTGCACAAACAGGAATTGTTATAGCAAACAGGAGTGAGTTGACGGACCTATCAGAATGCACGTATCGGGTTGCTCCCACCTGTAAACTCTTGCTCGCATGCCCAAGGTCACTTAAAGATGCAGACAGATCCTGTGCACACATACGCCTTCTCCCTCTTTGTCAGCAACGCAGTGTCTTCACACATTCACTCAGCTGATTTGCATTGTTGTAGCTTATGTTCTATTTCAGGGAATATGTATATGAAGCTTTTTGAAAATGTTTGTTTGATACTTGAATATACATATAACCATTTGAAACTTTGATTTAACCCTTTTTGTTTAACTCTCTGTCTAAAATCAACAATTGCATCATGTGTCTGGCCTTGTGCTGTGATTGGTGCACTCCTTTTGATGTTAAAGGTAAACCTATAGCTATGATTGAAAACTAAAAGCGAGCTATGTTAGTCATTTGATGTAACAGATGCAGCTAAAGTGGTCACAAGGGACTTCCTGAAAGTGGCAACCACATTAAAAGTGGTCAACAAGGAAAAGGCCAGGTCACAGTTCTAACCTTGTTTGATATAAAGTGCAATGAGTTGACTTGTGCTGTGGTAAGGTGCTTTATAAATAAAATCGAACTGAACGAAACTATCACAGGTTAGTATAAAGTAAATAATTTCATCTGACATTTCCAGGTTAAGATGCAGAGGAAAATCTTGTCATCCCTTAAAGAAGTAACAAAAAGTACTAATTCTGTCCTCATCCAGACTATCACTTATCATCTATTCAACAAATATATTGTGTTTTATTATATGAATTTTCAGGTCTTTTTACAGGTAGGGAACATAAAATAATATGTAATATGCTGGTGCCCAGTTTGAGATTTATTTTGTATCTCCTTTCTTTCACAGGTGTGAGCACAAGTGAATTGTTGCAGGTGAAGATGAATACTTCTCCTTTGCAGGTGATGACCGGCTTGATGGGTACGTGGCTGTGGGTGTGGGAAGGCTTTTCTGTAAAGAAAGTGATTTTTCAGGTTTCAGGTGTCATGTGTGTGCGTGTGTGTGTGTGTGTGTGTGGGGGGCAGGATCATTAAAGAAGCTCAGCATCAAATAGGCCTAATTACCACCGCTAGAGCAACAACAGTGTGACACGTAGTAGATGTTCAACCCGGTCCTTAAGTACTGTGGTTGATGAAGGGCAATAGGTATGACTGCTGGAGCCCAGGAACAGAAGGGCCCCACCTACTGTTGGAGCAAACACAGAGCCAGCCCAACCATCCACCTGAAGCTAAATTTATGGTTCTGCAGGAAGAGTGCATTTGCACTCCACTGGCAGTCCACGGGTGGTCTGCCCATCTGAGAGAAGGGAGAGAAATAGAGAGAAGGGAAAACAAGCCCAAGACATGCTCGGACCATGACAGTTATACTCATCAAATTAATTTCCTTCTTTTAACTCTCTTTCTGCATATGTACAGTATGTGTATTGAATCTGAATATCTTCAGTATCTTTAACACTGCTCTAAGAAATCAATGCTTGCCTTCATTTCTAGTTGAAAAGCATTGCATCCATGAGGAACAAAACCAAACATGAGTCATAAAAAGTCAATGAGGAAAGTCTGTGATGTCCTACTCTCAGTGAAACAAGCAAAATTCACAGCCACAAGCTAATGCTTTACACCCTCACAACCAAGGTGACATGCACACCTAATGACTGGTGATGTGTGATCAACCTGAGGAGCAACAACATACATCAAACCTGCTAGCTTTGTCAATAACAAGATATTGATTTGGAACCTTGCCCAGGAGTATGATGATGTGTCTGCTTTGTTAAGCCAACTGACAGCAGTGATTTTTTTTAAAATTCCTCTCTAGCACCCTCTCTTCAGTCCCATACATGCCAGACATCCCGTCTGTCGCCTCTCATCCATCTCCGAGTGTCTTTTCCGGTGTGAAGGGGGACCCGAGAGAGAGTGGCAGGGGCATCTGAGACATGGCACGAAGATAAGGGTTATAGTGCTTAACAGACAGTGTCTGTCTCCAAACCCCTCAGCCAGATGGCCACTGTCTGCCAGGGAGATGGCCAGTCCCCCAGGTTCACACGTGCAAATTCACACACACATGAACACACATTAACACACTACTGTAAATTCACTATACAAGTGCATTATTCCAAAAGGTATGCAACAATAAATATAAAGTGATACACACAAAAATGTTTACTGTGCTGTGTGAATATCTGCTAATTGGAGCTGTCATATCAGTGGAGCCAACCTTGAAGTCAAAGGTAATGAAAGCCCTACACAAGTAAAAGGCATAATGGCGTTCAGGCCATATGTGTTTTCTACAGCCATATGCGGTTTTGTTGTCCATCCCATCGTTGGCAAGCAATGGCTGTGACATGGCTGCCATGGATCGCAGGGCCAGTCTGCATTTGATGATATCTGCCCAAGACTCCCCACTCTTCCACGGGGAGATGTAACAGTCTGTGAGCCCCCTAGATCCACAGACAGATGGAGACACTCATCTTTTCTCCTCCTCCTCCTCTCTATTCTCCCAGGCGGAGCCATTCATCCTGCCCCGGGGAACATATGTGCTGCTTCAAGGAAGAAGTGCACAATCGCATACAATAGCCAATTTTTTGATAGCTGGCATATTTCCCGAAGGCCCTTTTTATTGTTTAGTCGGACCTTCTTTTTCAGCGGACAGGCTTGGATTTAATGTCTATGTAACACGCGGCAGGCTGTGACTCCTTCTAGGTGGCCTGTGACCACCTTGAAGTTAAAGTGTATGCAGGCATAGTCCCGCACTCCAAACTGAAGGATTAATACAACACAAAGCAGTTATTAACAGTTAAGGTACTGCCTGTCAAGAGATGACATTTTTTCACCCCTTTCAGAACATGGTGCAGGTTGTTGGCCCTTTCAGGTAGCTGTTGAAAACCAATTACACCAGCCAGTATTCTTTTCACTTTGACAATGGCAAAGGATAATTAAATGCGATTTTTTTTATTCAGGTAGCGAGCTATGAAATGGCCCCACCTCTGCCACTCCGCATTCAGCTCTTCATTTAATTTTTCTTAAAAATAAAAAGGAAAGAACTGTAAATGCAAAATTATTGTTAGGTGCATTCAAAGTAAGAAAGTTAACCTCTGAGTCATTATAACAGTGCAGTTTATGATTATGATTTCTTTTTTTGTTTCTTTTGAAAAGTGTCCTGAAATAAATGGCCTTGGACCTTCTTTTTGTCTCCAATCACGTAACATTCACATTAATTTTCAGTAAGCACACCAGCTGAGTAAGTGCTGATCATGTTATTAGAATAACATGGTCCCTTATTGATTGTATTTTATTATGTTGGCAGCAGGCTGATAAAATGATTTAATGGCAAATTACCGCATCTCTTGAGAGTAAACTCTCCAGATTAAACTTACTACTGAAGATTTGTGCTTTTTTTTTTTTTTTGTTCATGTGATGCTGCTTTACTTTATTTATGAGTTCTTTTTTTTTACTCGAGCACAACATTTAAAATTTGATCACCTATGTACAAGTTTTTGAACTCAGGGGCAAATTTTGAAAAGATTTGTTACTTACTGTATGCAGAGTAACAGGCATACAGTGAGTTATGTTATGCTGTGGGGGACGTTTAAGTGGTTTTTATTCTCTTAGGGGGAAAAGTCACCGCAAAGTTTTTCTTAGTGACCGCCTTTACTGTATCACACTATGCCTCCATCCAAAGGGCATGAGAGGTCACTGAATGGTTTGATGAAAATTACATTAATATTATAGTAAAACCTCCACAGTCCACAAGACCTCAGTCCAGCTATGGTAGATTTTGGACTGACATGTTAGACAGAGCTCTCTTCACCACAATCATCAAAGCACCAAGTGAGGGAAATTGTCACAGTTTGTGCAAAAGACTCAACTGCAGGATGCAACAGAAAAAGTTCAGTGATTTTAATGAATGCTTTCAGGTTAACAACAGGTAAGCATTTCCAGCAGATTAGGAAAATACTTACATTATTATTCAAGCAAATAATTTCAAGTCTCCACAGGAGCAGGTCTGGTTACCACAAAGGTCTTTAGCTTTATTTTCTATTTTTGCAAGCTCAGGTTAGTGGATGATGCTTTCAAAGGTCACAAGTAAGTGGTTGTTGCTTTTGCAGGTAGGGATCCAGGTAAGAATTCCACTGTTTCTTCACACGCTTTATTTCAGGTAACTGCTCTCTAATTTCCACAGGGTTGAACTTACGTGTTATTCTGTGGGGCTGAAGTGGGACTGGCAGGTTTCTCCAGAAGCTAGGAAGGAGGGCACAGCAGGACAGAATGTGCAATGAAGGAGGACAAATAAGGTAAGCATGCAGCAAAGGTTGGCAGGCAAGTAATAAAAGATGACTAAGAGGCCCAAGTAGTTTAAAGATCGAGTGAGGAGTGGAGAGGAGGACGGCGGTTATGTACTGTGGGTAAGTGTAGATGGGAAGCAAGTGGGCCAGTGGGATGTGGGCTGGCCACATTCACTTCTCCAGACACACGTGAGAAAGAAAGAGCGGTACAGCAGACAAGGGAGCGACAGGAGGCAGGTCAGGACCTGAGAGGATCGGGAGAATACGACAAATGCATTTTGAAACTGTGTTGTTCGACATTCCCAGCAGAGCTCCACAGAGTTAGAGAACCACTGTAAAGGCATAAGCTGAAGTCCTCACAGTGGTAGATGCTTTTCCAGTGCACTCCATGTTGGTTTTCCATTTATTTGGTGCGAGGTCTTAATGAGAAATTACAGAAATGTTTCCTTAAAAAGCAAAAATGTACAAAAAAAAATTTCATTCTTGATCTGCTCAGGGTTCTCCAGAATGTCTGCAAATGCTTTCTAAAATTAATCCTGGCTGTGCATAACAATCAATCACAATAAAGGCCCCCCCAGGATATCTGAGATGTGTCTGAACAACTCCAGCTGAACCTTCCGATCCCACCCCCGATTTCATTTCTCATGATTTACTAACAGTAAAACGAGGATGCTTTCAAAACTAATGCCATCACAAGTTTTATTTATAATTTATCTTTTTACAAAAACAGCAACAATTTGCTGTATTATAGAGAATGTGCTACAGTCCTTCTATGAAGACTGTCTCAATGATTCTGTCTCTTTTTGTAATCCCAAACTGTCAACGTTCTGACCTTCTTTGCAGCTTGCACGCCATTCAGTAACAAAAAAACGAGGCGATGTAAAAAAAAAACAAAAAACATTGCAAAATAAACTTGGATGATCAAGATCAAACATTACAAATGCTACAAATTAAAGATCATAACAAAATATTTAAATGTGGCTCAATATATTCAAGCGAAATACTGGCCTGAATTCTCTTATTCTCTAATACAAACTGAATCATTGATGCTGAGATGAGGACTCTGTTGGGGCCGTGCCATCTGTTTGTTCTTCTTGTTGCTGAAGCTCTGTTGTCCATTCTGCTGAATGAAGTACTGTTTTTTTTTTTCATGTGAATTTCATACACAGATGTGACTGTATATAAAACATAATAGTAAATGAATTCAGTCAATCAATTCTGAATATTTATATTTTGTGGCCATGGGGGGTTATTACATGATTCAACAGTGATTTCTTTTCTTTTTCTTTTATTTTTAAAGATGTGCTCTTCTGACAGAAAATGAGCATTGACGTTTGAAATATGTGGCACACACCCCTTCATTGTGTTTATGATGTAAGAAAAGGATCAGTAGTTTGGCAGATTGGTAAGAAGAGAAGCAAAGAGTCTGGGCTGGGAGTGGCCTGTGTTGAGCACAGATCATACAAGTCATCATGGCTCATGACTGAGTGTGATGCTAAGAGGGAAGCGCAGAAAATCGCCACACACCAAATTAACTCGGCAGAGTGTGATTAAAAACATTTTTTGTGAAACTAATTTGCACTTACTGTAGCATAAAATTAAGGTTGCGTTGGAACAGTTGGTTCAATTTTCGGAGGACCATCAGGACTTTTGAAAATTTAATGAGGATCCAAATTGCCTCTTTCTCTCCCGTCCACATCATGTATTTGTGACAACCCAGTGCTGCCTCTGTCTGTTAAAGACCAAAGAGCCATCGAGTAGACACATTAAGCCTGAGTGGAGCTGTTTGGCAGAATTCATAAAATATCTACATTTTATTGTTGTTAGTGCATGTTTTATTTAATTTACTTTTTACTTTTTTTTCTTTTTTTACTCACAGAGAGACGCATCAGACAAAATTGATACAAAAATTGCCAGTAGCCGTTAAATAGATGACCTTTAACACTTTATTTCAACTACAACCACAGAGTTTTGGGATCATTTGGAGCCCCACAGCAGTCTGTTAAGTAACTTAAATGGCTACTTATATGAATCCTATTCACTCAGTCTTCCTCAGGCTATAAAGGGAAAAGTGTATATTACCAAAAGGAATATAATCTCAATAAATATTTATGTAATCAGTTATGAAAATGAGCCATGGCGTTAGAATTAAAGTCATGAAAATAAAAGTTTTTGTTTGTTTGTTTTTTACATATAAAAGACTTCTAACACAAGTTTTAGTGATCTATGGCTGAACTAAGGGCTTTGTGTGTGTGTGCTGCATTGTCCCCTCTTGTGGCTGACACAAAGATTGGCCTACTTGAAGTGAAGGGAGCAGATCTCTATGAGCTTCTCATGATATGGCACAAAGACATTAGGGTGACGGGTGTTCTAACCTATTCTCCTCATGGTCATTGTGTGTTGAAGAGAAATGTTGAGAGCAGAGAGAGCGAGCAGAAAATAATCATCTTTTACCTCTCCGTGGCCTCAGTCGGGTGTAGCGGTCCTTTTCTCGTCCTCCGCAGACATCCGTGGTCTGTCTGAAATGACAGAATAAGAAGCCATGACTGACTTTGATTTGTTGGAGGAGACACAAATGCCTGTCTGCTAGCCTGTGTGCTGTTATACCGGTTATGAGCCCTGGTGGTATTTTTATAGGCTAACCTTAACCTCTCTTACCAATGAATCTTTGCGGATGTCACAAATTGTTCAGTCATTCTGCAACAGGCCGCTGTCTGTATAAACAATCGACCACAGTGAAAGCAGTAAACATTAAAATCATATGGCTTATCATCAGTTCTCTCTCTTGTACCAGGAAGTCTCACAGCAGTATGAGAAACACCTGATCCCAGATATGTGGTTGTAGGTAACCTTGTACCTACAGTGAATAAGCCACAGGAGGGGATGTTTCTGCCTCAGGCTGGATACATTTAGTTGAAAAGACTGTCTTAAAGTGATGGATTTGAAAGGCCTGAGCTTCTATGAGAATGTGTTAGAGCGAGTGCATCAAATGGAGTAGACTGTAAGGAGGGAGGGGGTCTTCTAAAATGTATTTGTACAATTTGGATAGTTCAGCTGACACCGGCTTAGATTCACTTTCCACTAAGATGCTTCAAATCTAAAAATCGATTCTGCTCATTAACTTCTCTGAAACTGTAGCACTTTAACAAAAGAAGAACTTTGCAAACTCTTGTGCTCTTGTACAGAATATGTAAACATTGTGATTTTAATGACAACATGGACCATAAAATAACTTCAGCCACAATTATTTTCATGGGTTGTACAGCTGTTATAAGTCAAAAAACTGATTAATGTAGAGCTGCGTTTGTTAGATTGCATATCTGATTTTCCTATATTTCAGGCAGACAGCTCACATTTGAATTGATTGACTGCAGCACTCCCTGCAACTGAAATAAACAGAAAATGGGGAGCGATGAGTTAAAACAACAATAGAGACTAGCAGACATGCAGAGAGTCCTAACATGTCAGAGGGAGAAATGGAAAACTAAAGCTTAAATAGACTGCCAAATTGGAAGGATATATTAGTATATGGCATGAGGAGAATGAGTCATGTTAGTGTATGACACAGTGCAGCTCGAGTTGACTGCCTGAACTAGTTTGTAGGCTTTGTTCCATTAATTTCACTAATGCAAAACATTATTATTTTTTCCATTGTGGTTGTACGGTATTTGTATGGAAGCTTGTTTCCGCCCCTGAAAAAAACTGCCACCCATAACTTGAAATTTTGAGTTAATAAGTTAAATATGTTGAAATTTTTTAGATTGGGTTTTCGTATAACAAAGATATTAAGAGTAAAAAGAGCATACATGCATACATACATGAGCGAAGTAAAAGAAAAACAAAGCGTGGCATACTTAACAGTAACTATGAGAACAGCACAAAATGTCCAATAATGCAGTCTTGAAAAAAAAAAATCAATACCAATAAGCTTTCACCACAGTGCAAAATTCCAAGCAACCAATTACAGAACAACCCACATACACATCGACTTGGCTGGCAACTCTCATACTGGAAGTATGCACTGATATATACACCCTAAAATGAACCAGATATAATTTGGAAAATGTGTTCTAATAAATGCTGAGATGCTTGACTAACAAATGGTCATTTCTGTTTTATTTTGCAGCATATAGTAATTGATTTCTGTTTATCTAATTAAATTTCTGCACTTGATGACAGCTAACAGCAAACAAGTTCCCCATATTAACTAGCCACCCCTGCTAAAATAGACGGGAGCGACTAGTTAATGTGGGGAAATCAGACGTCAATCAAAATCACATGTTAAACAAATCATTTCATCTGGTTCCAACTTTGACTTGCTGCCATTTCAAAAAGTAATCTTCAGCTTTTGCAGGCTGACACTCTTAACCAACTCTGTGTACATGCAAAACACTTTCAGTAGTTTCTGTCTGATTCAGTCGATCAAGAGTGCGTGCGTGTGTGTGTGTGTGTGTGTGTGTGTGTGTATGTGTGTGTGTTATGCATAATGCATGGTTAGGAAATTCAAAGTAACTCCATATAAGGTGATGAAGTGATGGCAATGCACCTAGAAGCTGTTTGCTGACCATTAAACAATAAAAAATACAAGAACACCTCAGATGATAAGGCATGCTGAGGTTAGCTGCTGCCATACAAACAGAAGCAAACTGCAATGAGGTAATTCAGCAGGCTCTGATACAAATATTTCATTAGTAAATATGTGACAATGCATCATCTATATTCAACATACTTTTGAAGTACAAACTGAAAATACTCTTATATCTCTAAAGGGACCACTATCATTCTTTTTAAGAAACTGAATTGCAGTCATCGTAGAGACAAAACCAGGCTGCATATATATTATTATATATTGAATGTTTTATCCAAAGTGCCCCACATTTTGACTCCCGTACAGCAATTTGCACACTGATAGTGCAGCAAGCTACAGTACCATCCAAGGCATTAACATAAACATCAGTAAGTTCTCAAGAACACTTTGACAAGACAGAAGAAGAATACTGCAATTAGCAGCTGACCTCTACCTACTGGCCCACAGAAAACAAAACAAAACAGTGTTCTTATTCCCTGAACTCCAGTGACAATATTTATCAGTCTGGTTCAGACAGCCATCACCTTTTGTTCTCTGCAAGGGCGGAGCAACAGGTTTTTCTCAACAATATATTCATTTGATGTGTAACCAAATCAAATACATGAACAACAAATACAAAACAACAAATTACTTCTCCCAAAGTACACTTGGAAATCCACGTCTGAAAAGCAAAACATGCAAATTCAGATGAAGACAGGAAATCTTCATCAATTCAAAAATCACAAAAAAGAAGAAAACTGCCAAATGGCTCTTTTACATATTTAATAACTTCCACATAATCTATCTATCTAGATAAGGGTGTCTTTGTGACAGTCTTTGGACTGTGGGACAAAATCGGAGTACCTGGAGAAATCCCACACAGACACAAGAAGAACATGCAAACCCCACACAGAAAGGCCTCAGGCAAGTTGCATTTGAACCTAGGACCTTCTTGCAGTGCTAACTGCTTTTTCTTCACACTCTGATGACTACATCGGGAGCAACTTGGGGTTCAATATCTTGCCCAAGGATACTTTGGCATATAGACTGGAGTAGCGAGGAATTGAACCACCAACCGTCCGATTAGTAGATGATCTGCTCTAACTCCACCCCAGTAATTTGTTTTACCCACTCACAGTGACAAGCTCACAGTACATGCAGTCCAAGTGTGGACTGAGTGTGGGCTACCCACACTAAGCAGAGAGGGTCCCCTCAGTGGGGATTCCCACACTCTAAGTGTGGCTTGTCCAACAGGGGCACCACCCAGTTGCACAAGGTAAAATGCCATAAGATTATAATGCTACAATGAGCAGTGAAGCTTGTAGCACTGTAGCCTTCATTTCTCCTTGTGCTTATTTCTATAGAAGAACTGCTGTAGCAATCACTTCAGAGTTCTTTTTGGGCTGTGTGTTAAAACTTAAAAACTAACAGAAAGAGCAAATTACATTTTCCAGGAAGTATTTACTGACATGTTTGAACAAAATCCAAGACACAAGCTACGACTTTTAATCTTGCTCATATATATAATTAGTTTACTGTTAACGTGAACCTTCATTTACAAATATAACACAGATTGAAACCATTTGTGCAAAAAAAAAAAACCCCAAAGAAAAAAATAAGAACAAGGCAAATATTAGGTCGTAATACCAGTTCAGTTGCTCAGTTAATATCTGTCCACTTATCTTCACTAATTATGGCAGGCTGAATCTCTCTTTCTCTCCTCGCAGAGGCAGTGGTGTGTCTGAAGTCTGAAGCAGTGAGCACTAACCCACAGAGCTGCTCTGACTCTGACACACAGTGTGTGGTATTGCAGGTGGAAAGTGCTCTGTTAACCCCCGAGCAATGCTGAGTCAAACTTTTCTGGTTGAAATCCACCTTTGCAGTGTTGATTCTTTTTTTTCTACAATCTATTAATTTTCACAGTTGAATGACTCTGTTATTTTAACATTTAATTATGTAATGGAATTTAAAATATTTGACATGAAATTGTTGATATCCCCGCTCTCTATACCCATGTATCTCATCTGGAAATATTAATCGAAACATGAAAACAAATTAATCAAAAGATGCTCATGAATTGTTGAAAAAAATTGTCTCCCGTGCACATACGTTATTTGCTCAGTGTGGTAAAATGTGGATTCTGACAGACTCTGTGCATTCCTATAAATTTAAAGCTACCTCATGTGCATGCCTTTGGATTATGGAAGGATGCAGAAAAAGCAAAGGGGCACGGGAAGGACATGCAAATTTTGTCCACAGCATGTCAGCTAAAATCTAAACCTTCTTCCTGTGCAGCAACAAATATAAATATTTACCATTTTGGCACAGATTTATTCATTTCTAATTACAGAGCACTAATCAAAACGACTGCTATACTTTTCTTTGTTTTGAGATGAGGTGAGATATTGCAAGATGACAATAAGGGATATTAAAGAAGGTCAGTACTATATGTCTGCCTTCTTTCCCTACACTAGCCACATCTCTGTGGGCTCTAATAACACATTGTCACTGCACTACAGTTATGAAGTGGCCCTTAGGGGGTCACATCATCTGTCCTTCAAAATATGTTGTTTGTTTATTGTGCCCGTTGATGTAAAAATGAAAATAAAGTCATAAAATACCAGACAGACAGATGGACAGAGAAATATAAAAGTTTGGATAGACTCAAATCCGGGACTTCAAAGAGCTTTTTTCATCACCAGCTTTAATGAAGCCTTCTCAGAAGGGAGTGAGCAGTGAGACTTGCTTTATTAAAGCACAGTCACTAAGGGCCCCCTATGGACCCACATAACAAAGTGTGTCATTAAAAATTAACTTTGGGTGGAAGAGACTTAGTCACAGAGGAGAGAAGTAGCGTCAAATCAGCCAGGTCTAAATCTCTGAGGCCTGGGGAGTGACCATGGGATGGCAGAGGTAAAGTTCTGGGTTTAGGGTGCATGAAAATCCCAGATCGTACTGAAATTAACAAAGCCTTGTACAGTACAGAGATTAAATTAGAAAAAAGACTGACGGGTTATTAGACAGTTAACTATACCATCTAGATTAGATGAAAACAGAGTTAGAAATAGCCAAAGAAGAAACAGGAAGTGCAACTGATAGTATGAAATCTGGAAAATGGTCAGGGTCGGATGGTTTTCCAGTTGATTTGCATGAAAATGTTAAACCGTGGAAACATTTCTAGAAGCCTCTCCGTCATTGCGCAGTGAGAGCCTTCCACTTTCTATGAATGGTGCTCCAATTATATTACTCCCAAAACTTTCTATCAGATGTGAGACTATGAGGCTAATGAGTTCTGCACTTGAAAAAATACACACAATTTTAGCAAAAACAATACAAAATGTTGCAACTGGCAATTGTTGATAAAGACCAGAAGTGATTTTTTTTTTCAACTGGAAAGGAGGGTTTTCAAAATGCTAGAAGAGTCCTAAATATTCTGAATAAAAGTCAGATACAGCACTCCCGTCTTTAGACACAGATGGCTTGGTTTGTTCAGTGTGTTGGAAAGGTTTGTGTTTGGAAAATTTTCAGAAAACGGGTTCATCTGATTCATAAAAAGCCAAGTGCAGATATTTTTTTTGACACACAAGAATATTTCACACCCAATTTCTATTTAAAGAGGCTGCCACCATGGTTGCCATCTGTCAGCACTGCTGTTTACACCTTCCCCAAATCTACAGAATAACGGTGGGTCGAACTGAGCATAAGCTACCATTATATGCTGATGATGCCAGTTTTTTGTTTAGCTTCTAGTACTAGTACTAGTACTAGTACTTCCTAGTGAACATGAAAGAAGGGCCCGACTTGTGTTACTGTTTAATATCTATATATATATATATATATATATATATATATATATATATATATATATATATATATATATATATATATATATATATATATATATATGTATATATATATATATATATATATATATATTCCTATACAAATGTTGTCAAAGACACAACAGGTTGTTTGTTCTAATTGTGGACCTGTGGTAGGTGAAATCACGAAGTCTTACTGTTTCACTGACGAGTTATTAAAATTGTTTTATCCAAAACTACATTTTCATATGCATTTATACTATGACAGTGTAAAAGTGCTGCAAACACTGGCTGGTATATTATTAAAATTAGGCATGAGGAGTATTAAAAATAATTAGGCTCTTTGTTTCAAAAACTCTCTATGGAGAAAGCAGGTTTTCAGCCCAGGAAGACCAGATGCTACATTTAACTTTGGGCCCATAAGGACTTGAAAAAAATGACTGTGATATTATGATTTTCACTGTAAATAGTTTTTTTTTTTATTTCCAAAACTATCATGACTCCAGGTGTCCTGTCTCACCTTCTCGCTCTCCTCCTGTCTTCTCCCACTTTTCTATCCTAATCTGTATGGGTAGTACTTACCTGCCTACAAGATCGCCCGAGGTGAGTCCTACCTGTCCTACTCTGGCTGACACACCTGCCTTTCATCTTCTTCTTTGCCTTTGTGGTATTTTTCCCCTTTACTTACCCTGGTCTCTCATCACCCTGCTTCAGGTCACCGGTCTGTGTCATCTGTCTGCAACCCCACTCTTCATCCTCAGGAGTTAAATTTAACTCATGCTCACCATGAATTGAAATCAGTTGATTGTAGCAGGGTCATGTCCAGAAGGGGGGCATGAGGTGGCACCAGCTATGCCTGAAATATAATTACCCCCCACCCACCACCCCATCAAGGACGAATTTTATTTACTTCATTTATTTTAAAGCTTGAGTTACTTATTATTAGGCAAATAAATTGCATTATTATAGATCATGCAAACCAACAATACTTAAGTATTTAAAATCATCGATAGCTGCAACGTTACAGTAATATACACATCAGTGAATTCATAATTATGATCCAAGAACATCGTGTATATGACTCTGAAGGTGCCCTTCTACACAATGAGCATGCTTATTTTACATACTTTAAGTATATTTTGATTATACAACTTCTTCACCAATAAGTTACTTCTGTGGAAATATGAATTTTAATAAAGTAGAAGTACTTTTTTTCCAACTTTGCAAAACAATTATCCAAATCAAAGTTATTTTGAAAGTCCTGAGCAGCACCATTTTCACATAATAAAAGTGCAATGGGACACAGGGCCTGAAAATCATTCCCAATATTTTCTACGGCAGGTTTTCTACACTGATTTTTATTTCTGATTTAATATTTTGATGTCCTGTGGGCCCCCTGCTTTGTTCTAGGTCCACTCCTTGTCCCACCCCTTTAAAATAAAATCCTGGAAATGCCTCTGAGTGTAAGTAGTTCAAGTGCACAGTAAAAATAAAAAAAAATCAGGTTTGATGATTTTTTTTTTGTCCTTTCTGTCACTCCATCAGATAACTGAAGAACCTCTATAACAATATAATTGTAACTGTGCTGTGACTGAATTAGTAATGTTACATTACAGAAAAATGTAACACAATGGTCACATTAATGTGTTATTCTTTAACTCGTTGCATTCGCTTTATACAATAGTTGGTTCATATTCCCTGTAGATTGTAAAAATTTAAAAAAAGAAAGCTTAATTTTAAGCTGGTTAGCTTACAATATTAGATACAGGTTGCAGTACTGGTTCTTAATGATGTAGAGAGAACTTTGAAATAAAGTGTAGCTGCTAGTAATTGTTCTCTATTGCTGTGCAAACTTGTACTTCTGTTCCCTGCCAAAATGAACACCTGGCTCTTGGCTTGATGCTGAAATAATGAAGGAGGGGGAAAAAAAGACTGCAGCTGTTTAAAAATTGTATTTAGCGCCTAAATGAATAAATATCTTCTACAGGCTATGCTGAAATTTATAGGACAAATTATTGGCTGTGTCTACTTTCTTTTCTTCCATTGTGAAGCCAGTGTATTTTTCTTTTTAGACATTTCAACATGGGAAAGAAAAATCAGCAGAGTGATTAGAAGACTAAATGAATGACATCAATAAGCTGGGGGAGTGGTGTTATTTAGAGTGGTGTAGTCTAATTGAACCCCAGTGTACTGGGGCTAGATAAGTTTGGTGGAGAGGTGGCAAAAACAGTACACTCGGGCAAAGTGCCCATTGTACACTATTTACAATCTTAAATCTCCTGCATGACTAACACAGGAATTACAATACAATCAGGAGAACAACAGAGGTTATCATTTTCACAGCTGCGCCATTTTTCTTCTATTGTTTGGATACATATTGAATAATATTTGAAGGAAAACAGATTAAACTCAGCGTGTAATATTAGTTCGAGTTGTATTTGTTTGGGTTTTTTTCATATATTTTTTACTTTTGTGCCCACAGGAAGTGAAAATATCAACTTCTAAAGTCGCTGCTCTTCAGAGGGAATATCAAATATGGAACAGTCAGCACAGGGAATGACAAATCATCCTTTAAATATTTACACTGCACTATCATCTGCACTATATCCCCATATACTTTTTTTTTGGTGCTGGACCCACACCTCTGATAGTAATTTCCTGGTGCATTTTAAACCACAGTTTCAGAAACAGGGGCTAAATTTGGTCACTTGATTATAATTTTCAGGGTAGCAGCTCTTCCACAGATTAAATCCTATCAGTCATCTTCTAGAATATTGCTAACTACTGCAAAAACATGAATTCGTTGATGTCAATTAACCTTAAGAATTGAAATTTAGCTGCAGAAGACTTTTTTCTTCCTTCTCGGTCTTTTACATGATTGCCCTCATAGCTAATCTTTATTATAGGGCAGAATATCAGCAGGCATTTGTTTTATTGGTTTAGATTTAAATAATACTAACAATTATGTGCATGAGGCAGGTTGTGCGCTGCAGAGGCAACGTCCTGTCTCCATTTGCTTCATGTGATTTTGCACTCCCTCCTCACAGGAGGAGAAGAGCTGATTGCAGTGTTCTCCCTGTCTTTTTCAATAAGCTCGGCACTGTCGCCTCCTCTCACAGTCAACCACATGTGTGGAGTGACTGTCAACCCGCCAAGGCCCATTTACTCCAGCACACACCACAGCCAAACTCCCCGTGCTCTCTCTACATCACATCTCCTCCCCAGCTCACTCTCAGCTCACAGTCATGTTCTGTAGCTTTGAACTTTTGAATTTAGCTCACCGCCAGCCTTTACCCCACAGCCCCTTTCCTCTTCCTCCATTTCTACTCTCCTCCCAATCTTATAACCACCCCACCCCACCCTCCCTCGAGCTCCACTCAGGGCTACATGATAACACACTTTGGAGTGAGCTGCTTTCCCCCAGAGCAGCCCAAACTGTGAGCATATTCACTCCATCATAACAGCACTGTAGCAAAACTGCTGTCACGCCGAGTTTGCCATGCTAATGTGGCTGTAGGCGACACTAGCCTGCCCTTAAAATGCTGTGATGGAGGTGTGGGGCGTGTTTCGTGGGTGTTGGGGGGGGGAGGTGTGGGATGTCTGGGGAGTTACAATGCACAAATCAGGGCTTCTGAGGCTATGGAGTAAATGCATTGAGAATAGGGAGTAGAGGAACTATAATGCGCCCATCCAGGGAGCATTTTCTCTCCTAAACGAAAGCAGTTTAACTCACTACTCGGTGCATGGCATAATGTGAAAACACTCATACTAGTTCCACGCATTCTTTCCCATCTACCCTTTGAGAGTGGTGATAGAAGAGGCTTCAAAGGGTTCGATTGAAACCTGGCAAAGCTTTGAACTGTGTCCTTGGACTGTCATGTGGAGAGACAGACACTCCCTTCAGTCATCCACTTACAGAAGAGTATCAAGACAAATGTACTCAGATCATACCAACATGTCAACACTGCCTTACTCTTATACCTAAACACACACTTGTTCAGCTATGGCTGGAGCCAGGAAGGATTAGAACAACAAGGCTCTTACTATCCACCGACTGAGCAATTACTTCCTACCGGCAACATGTGGCTGCTGTCTGCAAAATCACTGAGACTCCAGTGAACCAATTACCATCACTGCAGCTTTCTGGGTTAAAGGTTCCAATCTTTCATAAGGCATACGTGGGAAGCATGAAAGTGATTCCTCCTTTGATGTTTGGTAATACTTCTCGACTCCATGCATCTGTCACATGGCTGGTAGTTGTTTTGTTTCACACGTATAGTGCTAAGCGATGCAAATAATATTTGGACATTTTGGGAAAGAGGCTTATTTGCTTTCTTGCAGAGTGTTTAATAAGAAGATTAATACCAATCTCATGTCTCATGTAAATCTGAAGCCAGCACAAGCTTATCACAAAGACTTTAGATAAGGAGAAGCAGCTAGCTTGACGCTGTCCAAAGCTAGCAAAATCCGGGCTGCCGGCGCCTTTTAAAGCTAGCTAATTAACATGTTATTTCTCATTTGTTTAACAAAACAAAGTCAAATTGTGGATTAAGAGGTGATAGACATGGCTTATTCCTGTTTTTGTTTTTTTAGGGGGTGGGGGGTTGATAGAGAATTGCTGAGTTTTTCTGGTAGGCGCACACCTATAACAACTGCTTCTCCATTTCCAGTTTTAATTTCAATGTGAGACTGAGCTTTCACCCTTTAAACCTAACTTTCTTTAACAGGGCCAGAAAAAAGAAAAAAAAAGATTCTTCAAGTACTGCTCGAGCAGGCTTTTTGAATAACTTTAAATTAGCCATCTAAACTTCAGCCACCTTTCCCAGCACTTCTTACACAAACACACCTTTTCTGTTTATTGCCTCTCTCTCTCCGATTGTGTGTCTTTCATTCACTTCTCTTTCTGGGGCTACTTCTGATGTTTCACCCCGCAGCTGCAATTTTCTCCTTTTTCTTGGTTATTATTAGTCTTTAAGTATTTAACCAGGTGATTTTCTTCTCTTACTGAAATTATGCCCCAACCAATAACACATTTTATGTCAATATCATGTAGCCTAAAACAACTAATGAAATAAGCATTAAAAAGCTGAGTTCACAGTTCTTTCTGATCTGTCCTTAAACAGAAGTCAGGGACCTTTATGAAAAGTGAACCACGTCTTCTTGCTGCAGTCCTTCTTCTTACTCATACCAGCCATTTTAAAGCCCCATTCCTGAAGTCCTTTCGATGTAAATGATTTGGAAGACATTGCGGTCAAATGTGGTCAAAAGTAGAGCGAGCAAATCCTCTTCCTATGTCATTATGGGCAACATACACAGACAAGAAGACACAATATGAACCCATCCATTAAAAGAAAATTGAATCAACTCATTTGACAAAGTGTGCACAACAGAAACTGTCGTTTATTATTTAATAATCACGCAAGCCATAAGGAGTATCCCCAAATGAACTCTAGACACTGATGGTGCTAGGGTAACAAAAGGGTAACGGTAGCTGGATGGATGCAGCAGGGAGTGCCGTTTGGGGTGAACCTACTGGAAGGACTCTTTGGCAAGCTGATCCTGATGAAAACTGAAGGTGAATGAATAGGGGGATGACTGGCTCAAAGGGCTTATGGAAGTATCTGGCTGAAGTAAAGAATATGATGATTTAAGTCAGCTAATTGATTGAGAAGCAAGAAGGAAAAAGAGAAAAAAATGCAGAGCAAGAGTATGAAGAACTCTGAACTTTTCGTTTTTTGTACATATGAAACCTAAAGGGTAAGATCTTCTCTGTCACTGACAGTCACATCAGCTTTTGAGCCAAGGTTGGTGTTTTTCCCCATAAAGGCATGTTATTCTCTGTTTTTCCCCCTTGCAGATTTGTATAAATAGTTAAACAAAGATTACGGTTTTACTGCAGTCTGGGCTGTCATCTTGTCATTGTGTTGCCTGTTGAGATATCCTTTCACTCTGACATGTTGAAGTTTACACAGTGCCGCCTGTGTGTTTGCGTGATGCACGAGTGAAACCAGAAGCAGGTCAGGAGTGAAATCAAACCATCGGGTTGTTGGTGTGGTGGAAAATGAACAATTGTTAATTCATGTCGGTGATGAATAAGTGATTGGCTCTACAGTTGGGGGCTAGGCTTAAAGGCATGGGGCATATGGGAAATGAGGAGGGGCACAGATGCTCCTCAGGGCCAGAGGGCTGATGGGCAAACTTAAGAGGGACACAAAGAATGGAGAGAGGCATGGTGGCAAGATAAGAACATAGAATATCAGGCAAGAAACGACATGCTTACCCTGCCTCCAAGACCAACTGTGGTCCCACTGTGCAAAACTAGCCCTCTAACTCAGCCTCCAAACCCAGTATCTGAAGTTCCAGTTCACTGGAGGGGCCTACAGAGAGGCTGCTTGAAAAGGTCTCTCTCTAAGGTCCTGTGTCACCCTGACCTCCCACAAAAGTAAACAGCTCAAAGAGGAAAACATCTCCACCTGTGTCAGTAACAAGGCTGTCCTCACGGGAGGGGAAACAGACAAGCACACAGACAACACAGGTATTCCTTAAAGGTATGCACCTTTAAGATAAACCAGTGTTTATAATGGCACACATGCAACTGATATGCACACCAAGACATACGTGGACACATACAGCAGAAGCATTGAGAGGATCTCAGCACCATCTGCTGGTGGCTTTATGAACCATCTGATCCGCAGAGGCTGAGGGAAAACGAGCAAATCAGTTCCCCAACAATCATTTTCTCCAGCATCTTTGCCAAGCCGCCCTCTTTGCATTTACACCTCCTACAAGCTGAGAAACTAATCTGATCTGATTAGTTACAGTTTGACATGGCAGCAGCACACTACATATTTATCACCCATCAGGACCTTTTATTGTGAAGAATAGGCAAGAAGACAGCTGGGTTTTTTTTCTCCTAAAATTTGTTGGATACCTCATTTCTCGTAGTACAACAGTAAGGTTTCTTTCATTAGAGCCTCTGAGCATACACATTAACTGTATTTGAGGTGTAAAACTTACATGAATACAGAAATTAATCAAGCAGAACAAAAAATGTGGTATTTGCCTTTGGCACATAGTTTGTTCATCTATGCCCTGAAGGTAATTTTCAAAGTTCACTAACAGAAAAATATAATATTACCACAAACGCGGTATTTTAGGACAAGAAATTACCAGTGATCTTCAAATGGCATCATGATTTCTCTCTTACAGAAGAATATAGGTACATGGGGATAATGGGGAGGCTTCAAGATGGTATTTTTTTTTTGTCTAAACTGTGTAGCTGTAGCTTTGTTTTGAGGTAGATTCTGCCGGCAGTGTGCTTTTTCATATTCATCTTATCACCTAGAGAAGAACAGCAGAATAATAAACTCTTTTTAGCTGCTGCTTGTAAAAGAAATTCTACTCCCAACAGAAAGAGCTTGTGGGGCATTTAGTTAAAGTAGAAACACGTGACTGACAACATGTACAGTCTATCTTGCACTAGTAAATGTTTCTCTCTCACTGAATCCGCCTATAGCAGTTATGGGTCTGTATATGTGTAAGTGTGAAAGGGCTCCTATCTTCCTGCAATTACAGACAAATACATCAATTTGTTATCAATGGAAACAGCTGTTCAAGAGCTGATTGTAAAATGGTAATATTCTCGCGGAGAACAGTGACAAGACAAATCTTCCTCTCAGGAACATCTTTTTAGAAACCACAGCGTGGTCCCTCACAGGAGCTATCTCCACCTAGATCAGAAAATGAGTTGCTGCTGTATGTATAAAGGACTCCCTCCTTCTACTCGCAGTCCTTCAGGCTGCGTCATTGAACAGAGTGTAAAGCAACACGCTGGTCTTCTTTACTCTGTCTAACCACAGTGGATAAACACAGGAAGGCGTAATAAGATTGTTCCCGGTAGTATTTGTTTTGTCAGGTAAGTTACTGTAATTTGTGTTTGAAGAAGAGAACATGATGTACCACTGGAGTAGAGATTTACTTGATGAAATCACACCTCAGCATCACACTCATACACACTAGTGCACACACACGCACACATACATTTACAGAGGGTGGTAATGAGGGGCTAATAGCTTCTCGAAGGAGATCCAACCTAATTTGCACCATGCAAATTCCCCGTGGTGACTGCACCCAAAAGATGATCATATTAATGCAATCTCACTAAGGAGCAGAAAGAGACTGCAGTGTGTGCATAACGTAGGAGAGGCAGAGATAAAAACAAAAAGGAGAAGGGGAGCGAGATGCTATTCGGTGGTGCTAATCTCTTTGATACCCACACTACGGTGTTCTGTACCAGGATGAGAAACACCCAAATTATTCTTTTCGTCTTTTATTCATGACCTGCGGGACATCCTCACTTGCCCTCTTACTGCTGTGCTCGTTGTCTAACTCAGTCTCCCTCTTCGCTCTCCCTCTCTCTCTACACACACACACACACACACTCTTGCATTCTCCTCATTCTTTCATTTGCCATCTTATCAACCCCATGTGTGATATCTCACTAAGCTTATGCATTCATGAGCAATTACTTATTTACATAAAATATATTGTGCGGCATTGGGGGCTGGGTAAAGCGTCAGCCCTAAGAGCATTAGCAAGAATGTTTTTTTTTTTCATGATTATAATCAGTTGTAATTATGCATTAAAGGTAGTAATATCTATTTGCGAAATTAATTGGTAGGTCTGTTTGAGACTAGTGAAGGGGATGATGTTGTTATATTGTATAATTCAAATTAGTTCTAATTTTATTTTCCACATGTATATGTTGTAGACATATGAAACTTTTAGATTTATTGTGCACATAAAAATTAGTCAGATGGTAAGATGTGTTATGTCAAAATTAAATTGATTATTTAAAAAGGAATTCCTGTTTCCTATTTTGTTGTTGTTATCTGTTTGTTTATTTTATTTTTCATTGTGTCATGGCTTATTTAAGATGAAAAAGAAAACTGTTCTTTTTAACTCAACTGGATTTAATTCAATTTATTTGTCCAGCCCAATCACACATGTAGAGCTTTGAAGGGCTTCAAAGGCATAAAAACATATTTTAAGAAAGGCTTTCATGTGGGAGAGTTTTTTTTTTAATTATTTGTTCCCCTGTCAGATGCATTGGTAAAGGTAATTTAGAATCACCAATTAACCTAACTCCACTAACTGCATGCCATTTGACTGTGGGAGGAAACTGGAGTGCCTGTGAGAACCCACACAGAACAGAGAACATGCAAACTCCAGTCAGAAAGGCCCCAGCCAGATGGTGGATTTGAACCCAGGACCTTATTGCTGTGAGGCAGCACAGTGCTAATCACTGCACCACTGTGCTGCACCCTTTTAACATCCCATTCGAAGTCCTTCAAACTCTTACTTAGGTAAAAGTGCAGAAGTCTTATCAGTAAAATGTCAACAGTTAAAAATGCTTGCTCTGAATGATACACTATATTATAACATTACTAGATTCGTAATACTGACACATCAATGCCTGAGTTAAAAATTTTTCTGCTGTAGCTGGTTGAGACAGAGCATTAACTTCTTTATATACACTGTGCAGTAGTTAGCTGCACTACTCCAGTGGTTCAAATCTTGGATTTGTGCCTCTTCTATAAATTAGAGCTTCAGAAGCTGATTAACAGAAGGGAGAAGAATTAAAAAAGAAACTTCTGCTCCATATATTTGCATTCATGCTTTGTACTTTTCTCTAATATTTGCTTTTTATTGCATGACTTGAAGACTTTGAACCTTGTGTAGTTCATTAAGCCAAATCTTTGCAGTAAGATTTTGTTATTGCTTCTGACACAGTGCAGCAAAATATATCAATACACATATACATACATACATGTATACACATATACATCAAAACACTATATACAGATATCAAAAACACTATATACATTTGTAGCCGGTAATTTGCAATTTGTACACAGCATACACAGTATGCATTATGGGTGGGAGTGTAGATAAATAAAATATATGTGTAACATATGTGAAGGTACACTGTGTGCATAAATTTTATAGCTCCATTCAACAAATGTACTGGAATAAAAACACAGCTAAATGGTATAAATGAAAATAAAGTAAATGAAAACTGTATATATACATGAAAAAAATACTCTTTGGGCTTAGATTGTAAGAAACAATTGTGTGCAGCTCATTGCCCTGTAATTTAAAAAAGTATTAATTCACTGTAGAGCCTTTGTAAAAGAAAACAGAAATTTCTATAGTAGATAGTGGAAAAAATAGGAACCCTTCTGTCATTTAATTGTTTATTACTTAATTTCTTTGGTGTAGTATGAATGGCTATGGACATCTTTATCAGTAAGGAAAGCTGTACAACTTACAGTTAAAAATACAGATAAAATCTAAAATTTAGGCACAAAGTTCTCCAGTGGGCCAGATTAAAGTCTTTGCTAGACCAATTCTGAGAACTGGGCCTTATGTTTGATGCTCCTTGTCAAGATGCTTGTTTTTCTTAGCAGCCATGTTAGCAGAAAGCTAATAGTTCATTGTTGACCTTGGACAGCAGTTGTAAAAATCTCATCAGAAGGTGTTCAGTATAGAGATACTGTGAATGCTGAATGACTTTAGTTGAATTGTTTCAATTGTTAAAAAATCTGCTGAAAGGTTATGTATCTGAATGCTGAATTTAAATTGATTAACCAGAAGCAGCTTGTTTCAACAGGTTTTCACATAAAAACTGTAGGTCTCAGTGACAAACCTTTCACACACAAGGTACACAAGGAGATGTTACTGAAGCAGGACATATGTTTTTCTTGTCCACACCCCTAAAATCGAGTGAGAAATGGCAGTTTAAAAAGTGCCTCCATTTTTGCTTTTGCTCACAAGGTGGGAGAAAAATTAACACTGCACTTAATGGCAGATGTGGGTGGCACTCCTGAAACTCTCAGAATCCTAGTTTAAATTCTGTAAATCTCTGTGTTTTGGAAAGGTCATTTTCTTAAGGAGCACAACCATAGCTACAATTTGAAGTATAAAATGTGTGGGTAGAGAAAAAGTTGTGGGAGTAAAAAGAGTGGAAATAGGAAAAAAATTTAAAAAGTTAAAGAGCTCAAATTCTTTGCTGATGATGTCACCCACTGTAAAGGTCCTCCATAGAAAACTATTGAAATTTCAGAAACTGTCTAAAAATGTCATAAAATGTAAACTGTCACAGTTTAAAACCCATAAAAGATGGAAAAGATAAATACAAGTTGAATAGTTCAATGTCTTGGTGTTTTAAAGTTTGAATGGTCTCTGTAGGTGAAAGTATGTGGAAGCAGTTAAAGTTGAACAACAAATTGGTTGAATGAGGATTTGAACAGAATGGATTGCAAAATGTTGGTGGAAAAAATTTAAATAATCATAAAAATTATAATCGCTAGAAATAAGAAAGGTCTAAGCAGACATGTCCAAAAGAAAGGAAATCCAATGGTGGTTGAATGTTTCTTCTATGTTGAACTATGTTAAAGGAGATAGATGGCAAAAAACACTTGGAATCGATCATAATAAAGATTGAGATCTGAATATTGTGAATGCATTTGCATTTGCACTAATTGAACTTCTGGGATATTGATCTGGTTCATTAGATGCATCATCTCATTAGGCGCATGCCCTGATGTTGTCAGGCATGTAAACAAGCACGTGGGGGTCATACAGACTACTGAGTGCAATTTTGAGTTGCTGCAATAAAATTTCAGCAAAATCCTGCTGCATAATTTTGTCAATTCAGCCCTCTGTAGGGGGATAGTTTTCATTTCCATCAAACAATGTGGCATCCTTTCATTCTTAACACACTACCTGTCCATATCAGTATAGATATCCAGCATCCCCCCCCATTGAAATCTGATGTGTTTTCAAAGTGTTTCTTTAGTTGTTGTTTTTTTTTTTAACATTGTATTTAAGAGGGAAAAGTGATAATTTATTGATCACTTACGTTTTTTTGTTTTTTTTTTATTGTGAAAGTAACATTAGCCGATACAGTCCGTCCCATCTATACTGCTACAAACTGTGGGTGAACAGACAAATTCAGAGCTCTGTAACAATGGATCAGGTTGGTGAAAATGTCAGCCCTCCATTGTTGACTAGCAATCAATAGAGGCAAACATTTGGGGCATTTGGTCTTTTCAAGGCCTAAGTTTAATTCAATAACATTCACACTGAGTTCCTGAGCAATTGCTATTGATGACTACTGAGAGCCTGACAAGTTGCACAGACTGTTCTGCAGATTTGTTGCTTCTGATACATATTGAGAAACACAGTTTGTATTTATGGTTGAGTTTACTTTGAGTCTATTTTTCAATAAAATTAGTTATGGTATTTGATCAGGTTCCCTTGTACATATTTTGTCCACTTCCCCACAGTTTTTACACCAGAGAAACTACCCAAAGTAGTTTACTTTGTACAAGGGTACAAAGGGTAAAGGGGTACTGTACAAGGCTAATACTAAATTTATATAGAAACCAAATTAATTCAAAGCTTTATTGAGACCACACTCAGTGGGCATGGAAGTGTTTGAAATGTGATATTTATAGCAAGAAATAAGATCTATAACGGCACTGGGCACACCTTTCATTCGCAACTTCACAATTGGTACCCAGTTCATTAGCAGTCTGCCTCATCTCCTTTAGCTAAAAACACAAGTGTTTGTTTTTTTTCCAAACGCTCTCGCCTTCATCTGCTCGATTACACAACCCCACACGTACTTGACAGGTGCATTACGTAGCAGTCCCTTTTCACCTTGTTTTGTTCCTCCGTGTCCCTTTGGTGACGTCCATGTCGAGGCCAAATTATGCATGTGTTCCTAATCTCCCAGCTGCGTGGCTGGCCCTCAGCCCTTTAATGCCATCACTTCTGCAGCTAACAACAATCACTCTTGTCACTTACCCTAATTAGAGAGGGGACATGATGTCCTGTCATTCTTCCCACACAGTTGGTTCTGCTATATGTAGCAGCCACAAGCACTCAGAGGTCCCTCACACGAGAACTGATGTTTCGCTGCATCTGCTGGAAACAAACGTTATAAATGAGAAGACAGATCCAGCAGTAAAATGTATGATCTCATAAGAACAAAGCCACATTTGATAACAATTGCGCTAGATGGCTGAACGGTTTGGCAGCACAACATTTGTTTTGTTTAGTTTCATCAGACCAAATTTGAAATTAGTATGGCATAACACTCATTTCAACTCACACAATACTTGACAGTGTTACTGTGGTAGTCCAGCAACTACACTATATGCTTGTTCTGAGGATTGTAGAAGTATTTGCTCATCTGCTGGTTCCATTGTTTCTTCAGAACTGTCTTAATACATCATTCTTCGAGACTAAACAAGGTGCTGGAAAAATTCCTCATAGATTTTGGTCCATGTTGACAAGAAAGCATCACACAGTTGCTGCAGATTTGTCGGCTGTGCATCCATGATGTAAATCTTCCGTTCCACCACATCCCAAAGGTGCTCTATTGGATAGCGATCTGTTGTCTGTGGAGGCAATTTGAGTACAGTGATCTGATTGTCAGGTTGAAGAATGATGAACTGAGCTAAGATGATTAGTTATTCTGCTGGGTGCAGCCATGAGAAGATTGGTAGACCATAGTTATAAAAGGACAGACATAATCAGCAAGGTTGTGGTATCTCAGTTGGAACTAAGGAGCCCAAAGTGGTAAATGAACTGGTTCGTATGTAGCGCTTTTCTACTCAAGCACTCTACGAAACATATCGTCATTCACACCAGCACTTTTTTCTATGCCTAAGTGCTTTCTAACATTCACACTCAGATAAACACATTAGAGAGTAACTTGGGGTTCGGTATCTTGTTTAAGAACACTTAGGCACACCTGGAATTGAACCACCACCCTTCCAAGTAGAAGATAACCTGCTTGAACTCCTGAGCTACAAGCACCCGGCAGTGTGCTGAGAAAATATCCCCCACACCATGACATCACCAGCAGCAGCCTGAACGATTGATACAAAGCAGAACAGATCTGTGATTTCATGTTGTTTATGTCAGATTCTGACCCTACCCATCCGAATCTGGCAGCAGAAGTGGAAACTCAGACGAGAAAATGTTTTTCCAGTCTTCTGTTGTCCACTTTTGGTGAGCCTGTGTGAATTGTAGCTTCAGTTTTCTGTTCCACCAGTGTGGTTTTCTGCTGCTCGTCTGCTGCAAGGTACAATGTCGTATGCATTCAGAGATGCTCATTTGAGTTATTGTTGCCTTCCTGTCAGCTCAAAGCAGTCTGACATCAACAAGATATTTTCACCCAGGCAACTGCAGCTCATTGGCTATTTTCTCTTTTTCTGACCATCCTCTGTACACCCTAGAGATGATTGGGAAAGAAAATCACATACTCAAACTACAGTGTCTGGCACCAATAACCATGCCATGTTCAAAGTCACTTAAATCCCCTTTCTTCCCCATTCTGATGCCTGGTTTGAACTTCAGCCCATGCTGCATGCTTAAATACATCAGGTTGCTGCTGTGTGATTGCTATGCTGATTAGATTTTTTTATGCTAACAAGCATAGATAAACAAGATGACGAGGTGTAACTAAAAAAGTAGCCAGTGAATGTGTATGTAGTAGAACTCTTGTGGACTTGTAAATGAACTCTGATGTACAATCAGTGACATGGCCCTTAAAGCTCAATAAAAATAAAAAAAAGGCCTGGTGGCAGACAAACATGACTTTCCTGGCTACAGCCCAGTTTTGAAATGCCAGCAAATACTTCCAAGATTCAGTTGGATGCCATGTCATGCTGTAACTTCTAGGCCATTGTTGTCCAGTACACTTTGCATACCATGCGGTCGGACATTTGGTGAGGTTGACAGTAACTGGGACCTTTTCGATAATGACATCTGCACTGAGGCACCTTCTGTCTTACCTCTACCCCTTCTTACCCCTGGCACATTTGCAGGAGGGCATTTGCTTGTTAATCCTATCTGTGGTCACAGACACATGTATACATGTGACCAAACACTCACAGACTGTTATACACCGTAGAGATATCGCTCTCTGGAGTCCACTAAAGGTTCACATATAAAATTAAATTTCTAACATTTTCAGATGTGTTGAACTGATATGTGTCTTTAATCTCTTTCAGATTTCACTGCTGCCTCAAAACATACATAAAGGACAAAAAGAAAATCAAACAAACAAACAAAACAGATTAAAATATGCCAGTTGCTTAAAATGCAGCACATCTCCATGCAGGTCAGGCTCAGCCAGATGCTCATGAATACAGTTGTAACTCGCAGACCTGCACGGGTTATGTGTGGTGAAGTTTTCGAAAGCTCAAGGTCACCTGCTGCTTTTCTGTACTTGGTCACAAACTTGCTGTCAAGCCACTGACTACTTTGCTGCCCCCCCTGTTCAAACTGTGGCATGCCAACATGACAGTTACTGTATTTAATTTCATATTCGTTTGACTCATCCCTTTTCTTTTTTTTTTTCACTTTGCCAGAGCTGTTGTACTTCTCTAAATATGCTGTTCTCCTTGGATTACTGGCCACTGTTTATACAAGGTCACTGCACAATTTGGCAACAAACATATTCTTTAAATACCATCCAATCATTTAACGGTTACAACATCAAACTGAACTGCAGATTCTTTGATGGGCAAAACAAAGAGTGAGCACAGATCCTGCGTAAAGAAGAGCGTGTTTATCACTGGAAACACATAGTGTGGAAACCAGGTAGGAAATTGATGGCTTTTGTATAGTGATTAGCTCTGAACTTTTCAAAGCCACAATTAGTCTGTATCAGTTCTTATTTTGTCCTTTCTTTCCTTCACTATGTTCAGAAGAGGAAAAAAGAGAAGAGGATAGCAACCAAAGAAAATACAACCAAAAACACATCCTCTTGTGATCATTAAAATGAAAAAAAAAAGGAGGAACAGCTGCTCGCAACAAAATAAACACATTAACACCAATGTTCCACAGTGTGCAATCACACAGGCCTGAAGAGACAGCTGCCCGCTTTTAATTACAGTGGCCTGACGTTCATCTTTGGGCTTTTTTTTTTTTTTTTTTCATTCTGACAACTTTTAAAACTTTTATTGTCTTTTTTATTTTTTTTTACCTTTTAGTATCTCAATTCTTTCCTGTGCGACATCAAAATTATTCAAACACAGATTTCATCCATCAAAACCTTGATTGGGTTTGAGTGTGTAAAAGGTTGTATGGCTGCTCCCCCGGCCAGAGAGAGATTTGTGTAAGAGATTTTGAACTCTGTGGGACTTCCTTGGGGCAACTGTGGCTCAGGTGTTAGAGCAAGTGATCTAATAATAATAATAATAATAATAATAATAATAACAATGAATACAGTTGTAACTGTGCTTTGAGAGATGCCTGGCATATATTAAACAAATGTATTAAAAGCACTGTATGAGTGAGACTTGTAGTAGAAAGCGCTATGAGCGCATGAGTGAGTAGACTGGGGTTTTTTAGGCCTCAGTCTCACAGGCCTAGAGAACAGTCATCGATCCCCAGCCACCTTTAGTTGCCAGGGGAAAATGTGTATTTCTTGATGACTTGCTGAGTGGTTGCTGGTCGCCACTGCGTGAAACACTCATGAAGAGGGTGCTGCAGGTAAAACCTCCTTTGGTAACTGCTGTGGTTGCTAGCAGATTGGTTTGCATAGAAGATATTGATTTGTCTGCAAATGCTCACTAACTAGCCACCGAGTGGTAATGAAATGGAGAACGTTAAGTCTGCAAAGTAAATGTTGTGCCTGACCGCTGAATCCAACACATTTCAAAAGGTGAACCTTTTACATCGAAGGCAAACGGTCTCTGTTTCTGGTTTCACTAGCACTCTCTGCGACTTGCAGAGAAGTCAGCATCTTCGATAAAAAACACAGGAGATCAAGGCAGTCTGCTAGCGACCAAAGCAACTGCAAGGTGGTTTTTAGTGCAGCACCTTTTTGGCATTTGCATGTCATTCTGTCTGTAAACACGATAGCTTGTTTTGAATGAATTCTGATAAAACTTTGTAGAGGTGCAGAGTAGAGTCATGTTCACAATCCATTAAAATTTGGCTCACACCCACCGAGGTCTTCAAGGTCAACTTAATGATTTATTGGTAAAAAGTTGCCAAAAATACTTATTACTTAGAAACCATGATTCTTACAAGTGTGGTGTGTATTGTCAACATATAGAAAGTACATAATATCACACTTGACCTCTGACTTCACCTTCAAGGTCAATAGATTGATCTGAAGGTCAAAGCGATAATAATGCTATGTATAGCTATAGTTTCTTCCTGCCAGTGTTTGTATTAACAGTAAATAGGCATATAAAGGAATGACATATAGGGATGCTTAAATTTCTACTGCCTTTTTTTTGTATTGGCAACATTTCAGAAATGATGGTGGTATATGGGGGATTCTAAATATCACATTATAGTTTGCATCCAAATATCATGTCACATTTGACCTCTGACCTCAATTTTACATTTCACATCTGCCTTTCTTTCACGTTGACCCCAAAATGCATTATATCTTTAAACAAAGTATTGTTAAGAGAAATGTTTTAGGTCCACTTTAAGGAAGATAGTAGGATATTTTGATTCCACATGTCCTCTTTCAAGCTAGTGGAAAGAAAATGGGAAATAGATACATCTACATATATGTAAATGAGACAGTACCTTGAGTCCATAAATTCAAATGTAAAATTTCAGAAAATTTGTAATACAAAAAAAAAGCCTTTGTAGTGATTTTCTGTCCTTGCTCTAAAATCTTCTGTTCCATGTGTAATGCAGAAATACCCCTTTAATGGGATTACGGATGAGCTCAAACAACACTGCATTTTGCTTCTAAAGTTTTAAACGCACTAGCTCAATTTGGAAAAACTATAGCTATCCATATTTTATTAAAAACATTTCACTTCTGTTTATTCAAGCAGCCTCCTCAGAGTAATTCTGAATGCATGAGCACTCGTTCAAGTAAAAGAAAAAAAAGTTCTGCTTTCAAGTGCTTCAACACTGTGAATTTTCTCTTTTAAAATGCATTTCACCTTAGACAAGTTGGCTGATTAACACAGGAAAATCTTTAAAGTCATACAGGTTTCCCGCGGGTCTAGAAAAGATTGGACTGTGGGTTTTTTGTTTTCACGGCGCATTGTTCCCCTTGAAAATGCAGCCAAACGATGAACAGAAAGAATGACAAATGAGGATGAGCCCAGTGTTTTACAGGAATTATTCTTAATTACATACATAGCTGCCATTTAGAGTCTATTGTCCTGCCTGAAAGTTGGCAGACATTAGCACAACGTGTTCACTGCATCCTTCCTTTCTCTGTCTTTATTTGTTTTTCTTCCCCCATTTCAGGGTTACACAGCACAGCCATTCTAAACTCTTCATAATTTACACAGTAATCAGTCTGTTCTCTTCTTTTTTTCCTTGTGGTAAAGCTTTAATCAAACATCTCATACCCTCTACAAGCCAGAGATGTGTTATTCCGACAGAAAAACAAAAAAGCATGCAATTACTCCCAGAGGAGCTGTCCCTCCTCTCCACTACAGCTGCAGGAATGAGGGCACTATTCCAAACACATCCTCCTCCTTTCTCCTTTTGCTTTTTCTCTGCACTGGAACCCCTCCTCCTCCAAACCATAATGACAGAGGATGTAAAGATGTGTTTTGTAATGCACACAAAGTAGAAGAACAGTAACACATTGCTGTCTTCCTCAATAGAAATGTCACCTTATGATTAATAGAGGGTTTATCCCGTAATTGCATTTGTCATTTGTAAAATTTATTTTGCAAGCCTATTTGTCATATTTATTGTTCTCTCATCCCCCCCAAAAAAGTGTCATCTTGAAATGGTAATGTCTACTTAAGGGATAACCGCACTAAAAAGGAAAGCTGTCTGGAGAGCAAACAAATGTATGCAGAACCAGGGATGAATTATTGCCCCTCAGTGCAGGAAAGGAGTGCAGTGTCTGCCTGATTTGTTGGTTATTTTAGAGCTTTTGTTAACTGCTTGAGCAAATCTTTCATCATCAAATGGATGAAAAAAAGATTATCATTATCATCCAGATGAGGAAGTCAGCAAGAAAGAGTGTTATGTTTTTGCTAACTGCAAAAACCATAAAAGCCTTTTACAAGGAAAGTCTGTGCTTTAAAAAATTTTTTTTTAAAAATTGCTCACAGGAAAAGAGGAAGACCACAGAGAAGAGTCATGGATTTAGTGAAGGAGGACATGCAGAGGGTTGGTGTGACAGAGGAGGATGGGAGGGCCAGGGTGAGATGGAGGCAGATGAGCCGCTGTGCCGACCCCAAAAGGGAGCAGCCGAAAGAAGAAGAAAGTAAAATTTAAAAAAAATGAATAAATCACATTAAAATTAGGTGTTGCATTGTTTTTTAAGGTACCTGGCAGGTAGGTTGCTCAAAGCATCTTGAAGAACTTGACACAGCCCGGTGGCAAGGCTGTCTCAGCTGTTTCTGTCTCATGTAAAGTTCATGCTAGACACTCCAGAATACTGAAATTGTGGCTCTCTGGGCACCATACCATCAGCTGCATAACTCCTTCTTCTTGTGCCTGATAAGCTTCTTTATGTTTCTGCATTGCTGTATAATTTGGGGCTGTTTTGTTCGTGCTGGTACTGTGTTATTTATCTAAAGCACCTGAAACTTTTGCACAGTGCTTTATCAGACAATACTGCACTGTATTTGTGCAGAAGAAAAACAGTTCTGACACTGCAAGTTCAATTTTTTGACATTTGACGCATCTCACGATGGCAACAACACATGCAGCGTCACGCTCTGTTGTTTTGACCAGTTATTACAGTAATTTTATTATTTGTACATTAAAAACGTGACACCAACTTGGTTTAATGCACAGACTGTCACTACACGGGCTTGTTCCCAGCTATGTTAGTGAGGTTTATTTTTATGAGCTCTCCCATAGTTAGGGGTCCATAGACTGAGACCTTCACTGTTTCTGTGTAGACAAGAGAAGAGTGTGTCTTTCTAATTTTTTTAACCTGGTTGTCTTATATTTCCTACTTTTATTTTTTAGTTTTAGTTTAGTTTTGTTTTTATTGCCAAACCACTTAGTAATCTTGTGATAAGAGGCAAACGCCCATCATAAATTGAAATATGGTAACATTTCAATTGATGTTGCACAGAGCATCTGTAAAGTTTATCCTGAAGATTTACGAACTTGTATGTGGCATAACCACACATGTATTCCTACGGTATAAAGTGTGTCAACTAGCCCGTACGTGTAGTCAAGATTGTGCCACTTTGATGTTTAAATTCCTACTGCCTGTGAACGCAACCCTAGCTTGTTCTCTTAGCGGTATATTTGGATTGGACGGAGTATTAGCTCAAAAAAATGGGTGACGACTTGGGGGACGAGTGGTGGAAACACGAGGACAAATCAGGTATTTGGTTTAACCTTTGTATGTTTGACTTCGCTTGGTGTAATGGGGGTTTTGCTGTATTTTAAGGAAACACACCGCTAGCTTGTAGCTGTTTCGAGAACAATCGGCTTTAGCAAGCTAACGGTAGCTAGCAGCCAACACTGAGTTGCTGTTAACTTCAGCGACATTCATGCAACACTGAACACAAGTCCTCGTAGCGACAAATGTAAATACAAAGCAGTGATATTCTTGCGTCTGGCTTACTTCTGGTTTGTTGTTGCCTTGGTAGCAATAATTAAAAGTAGAAGGTGTATTAACACGTGTTTCCCCCCTCTGTGTATGTGCGAGTCGCCACAAAAAAACAGGTTATGGTACCGATAAAGTTGCTCTAATATCGCCTGTCGTGCCCTTCACTTTCCTTAAACTTAGGCGTTAACTGTCTTACACTCTTAGGTTTAGGCATTCACCGTGCTGCACCCACGTTTCTCTCCACATATCAACACAGGAAGTTCCCTGCGGCTGCTTCTGGAGCAGCTTCATGCGCTCTGCATACCAAAAGAGGGCAGTCGCGTCGTTTTATGATGAGTGACCTGACTGTGCAGTGATTGTGTATGAATTTAATTGTGTATTTTTGAGACTCGAATATGTATTTTTATATATCATTCGTGTTTTCTGCCTTTTGTTGTTTCTACGCATACATGTAGAAGTGAAACACAGCATGCCGAGTTTTAGTGCGTGTGTCAGTAAAATATGTTGAATTCAACTTTACCAGCCTCTACTCCATTATGTGATACATACTTGATATATTTGACCCTGTTATTAGTCTGTCAATAAACTTTAATACCGTATAGCTACTCACACTGCGCTAAACTAATAAACACCTGTGTGTTTACAGATTAGCAGCAGCTTTTAATTGATGCATTTTAATAGGCTTTTCTTTTTTTTCTATACTAGAGAGGAAATGTATTTCGCCAGAGTCGCCACATTTTATGGCAAGCACCAAGCGAGTTGTCTGTTACTGCATGACCTTGTGTATGCTTATGTCATACATATATTTCCCTCAGATGTTAATTTATTAGAGTTTGCTCATGTGTTTATTACAGTTTCTTCTTGGACATCTGTGTAAAACCTGTATTCTTTCATAAAACTTTGAATTTATTCATGATGAAAGTTATGACCGGGAGGCAAGAAGGTTTCTGGTTTGAACCTGCCGGCCGGCTGTGGTTCTGTGTGCAAGTTGCCTGTGCTTCCTGTGTGTGTGTGTGTGTGTGTGTGTGTGTGTGTAATGAGCCGTGATCATCTTGAAATGCTTCAGATGAAATGTATTTTCTGCACAGGTGTTACTCTCAAACCTTTCATATTATTACTTATGTAAACCCCTGTATGTTTTATATCCAGAGATTTGCGCAGCTCTTTCTTTTTGTAGGTTTGCCCCTGGCATAACCGTCCTTTCGTGCGTTCATAGCACAGAGCTGCTTGACAGCAATGGCTGCAAGGCTGACAGAAAATTGACAGGGCTGAAAAGGAGAGCTGAAGTCTGTTAGACGGAGGATGGGATCGACTTTGAAGTCTTAAGAATAAAGCAGCAATTTGCAAGAAGCAGTATGACTTTGTTTTTTTTTTTGATAATGTGTCTCGTGGCCAAATTCTCAAACCAATAATAAAGATTCTCACGAGAGCCTCTGTCAGGTTGCATATTAATATTTCTCCGCAACTGTTGTTATATGCATACTATTTGTAGGCTTGCTGCCAGCGTCGCTCCCCAACAAGACATGCAATGGTATCCCCCAATGTTGCCAGCTAGTTTCCTATTTAGATGACTCATCGTGACTTTGGTAACTAGCTTTAATTTACTAAAGCGTCTCAGGCCATTTATTTCTGCCACACTGTGTAACTGTTCATTTTGTGATGCTGCATTTAAAAATATCTAATAACTGTTGTGTTCACCATGAAGGCTGACATTAGGCTTTCATTATTAAAAGGAATTGGATTACATTACGTTGCAGATAACAGATCGATTGCTGTTGTTTAACTTGCATATTTTTACATACTTACTGAGATCTTGCAGAAGTTATCACTGTACCTCATGTGTAAGGATTATCTGTGTTATTTTGTAAGCCAAAGGAGTAAACTATTTTTTCCAAGATAAACAATATTTTCTTATTCCTGTGCATATCCTTCTTTCATAAATCCTTTTATTTTCCATTACTTTTTGAAACAGTACACTTGTTTCTTTTTTTTTAGTATTCTGGATATTTCTCCTTCCTCTGCGTTTCTTACAATGTGGTTTGCACATCTTAAAATCAGCCTAAATAGGTATCTTTCCAACAACAGAATTATTGTGTAGTTGCATTTATCACTTAAGTGAAAACTTAAAAAAAAAAAAGACTAGTTTTGGTTCTCCTTTTTTCATGTTTCATCTACATTATACTGCCTGCAGAATCATAAAGCAAGCAAATCCACACAACAATGTACGACTTACCTTTTTTTAATCTATAAATTGGCATGGTTGCCTGGCAGGAGAAGATTACACTGCATACTCTGAGGTGCTTGATTGTTTTCACAGTACATGAGGCAAAGCAGTGGAAATGGATCTATTAAACCATTTTAAAGGATTTAATTGCATCACTTGTCAGTTTGCAATGAGTTAAACCTTAATAATGGCAAAGTTCATAATATTTACTAAAAAGTGTATTAATGGTCTGTTCACCATTAAACTTGGACAGCCCTTCCACCATCAAGTGTTCCAAGTTTTGCTGCATTAGGGGGAAAAGACTTTAGTCTAATCCAGCTCAGCAAATGTATAAAGCTTTTTTTTTCCTCCCAGTAATTCATCAAACATCAAAGCAGTGTTTTGACCTCACTTTTTGCCAAATCCAGCTGTTTTGCATTTAAACCGGCAAGCAACCCAGTTCCTCTGAAAAGCATTAGATATGAATGCATAGAAAACAAAACAACTTTTAATGAACAGGGGAAAAAACCATTAATGAAACAGTGATGTCTCATTTATGTGTTAGACAGACACTTGACATACAATGAAAGGTTGTTAAAGCCAGTAATATTTGAGACACTGATCAGATAAAGTAAGCTTTACAAACAGCTGAGATGAAACATTCAAATACATCTTTTTTTTTTTTTCATTTACAGAATTGTTTTTTGTTGTTATGGTTTAAAATAATGACTGAGGGACATAATTCTCAGAATACATACATATGTTTCACCTAATCACCAAGGCCACTTACTGTAACATTTGAGCATTATGATCCTGGAGAGTTAGCAGGGGATATAGTGATGCTACTTGTAATCTTTCCAACACCTTTTACATGACAGCCATTAGTGAGTACTTGAGTTCTTTGCTCATGTCGAACATAGTATGGCCCAATGGGCTGTGGGAAGTTGTGGGTCATGCCATGCCGAGGCTGGATGTATGGACTCCCCAGATGGATGTGGATCTTACTGTCTTCTGTTGTGATGATACTGGGACTTGTGTCAGGGGTGCTGGACCTCTGATGGTGCCAGCCATTCTGCTGCTCAGCTATCTTGCAAAAGATGGTCTGATCTGTAACTTCTGTTAGCTCTGGAGAACAACTCCTGACTGTTACGATCTGAATAGGAGAGTTGTTGTGGTCCGGTGTGACAGAGCGTGAGGAATTTGGACTTAACACCAGAGACATGGGCGCTCCATTGAGTGGGGAGATGGCACGGTCGGGGCTGGAAGTGGGGGTCTTAGGATTCTGGATGATAGTGATTCTCTGCTTAGGTGAAGCTCCGCTTGTCGGGATGACGGCTGTGCTGGTGTAAGAAGCCGCCGTGTCTCCAGTGGGGCTGCTAATCTCGAGTGTGGCCGTGTTGAGGATATGATGTGGTGTTACTTTAATGTGCAACGGCTGACCTGGCGTGTGTGTTAACATCATCACTTCCCCATTAACTGTTGGGTGCATATCTGTTCCTGAATGGCTGCTGTCCTGGCTTAGGTTATTATTTGTACTGTTCCAGCTGTTAAGGCTGCTGACAGGAGAGCTCCTTCTGTTTATGATCTCTCTGTTATGGTTTGGATCTGTGTCACTATTTGGTTCATCAAGTCTCTTGCTGTGCCTCTGATAGTTAGGAAGAAGGCTCTGTGCAGGTTCCGTTTGCACCTCTCTGGTGGTCTGATCATGGACTGCAATATGTTTGTTGGCACCAAGTTTCAGACTGTTGATTTGTCTATACCTGTCTAGCTCAGCAGTAAGTTCTTTCATCTCTCTCGCCAGCTCTTTGTTCTTGGCTTCTTGCTGGCTCAGTTTGCTCTGCAATGCGGATTGATCCACTTGCATCCGGCAGATGGATTCCTCTGTTCCCATCAGCTTCTGGAGTTTTTCTTTCAGGCTATCTACTTCTCTGGTTAAGAGTCTGGATTTAACCTGCTCCTTCTGAAGACGGCAAAGGAGAAGGTGCTCCTGGTTGACCTCCTGCTTCTCTGCCTGCTCGTACCTTGAAAGCTCCCTCTTTGCCACTTCCAGTTCCTCTGTAAGAGTTTGGGTCCTCCTCTGTTCCTCATGGAACCGCTTTTCGAGGGACTCAAAGTCCTCTTCCAATTTCATTAGTTCTCCCTCCAACATCTCCTTATCCTGGAGTCTTTTTTGTAGCTTTTCTAACTCACGGGTCAGTTCTTTAACTTTGTTGTCCTCCGTTTGGCAGTAATAGGCAGTGTTCTTTGGTATAGAGGTGAATGAGTACTTTTCCTCTTTTTCTTTCCTGTTTTCCAAGACCTGTAACTTTTTCTTCATTATAGTTACTTTATTCTGTAGCTCTCTGTTCCTTTCCTCCTCTTTGTTTAGTCTGTCTAGGAAATCATCCTTTTCCTTCACTATGCCCTTTATCTTTTCTTCCACGTCCGCTTGAGACTTCATTGCCTGCAGCCTCTCCTCTCTCAGCTTCTCTGTCAATGTTGCCAAATTGCTGTGTTCATTTCTTTTGCCCTCCTTCCTATGTAGCTTTTCCTCAGCCTGTCGGAGCTTCTCAGCCATAGCCTTTCTGTCCTCCACCAAAGCTACAGTCAGTGACCTCAGCTTGCCAAGGTCCTGTCTGACGATCATTTCACTCTTTTCCAGTCGGCTCTCAACAGCCTCTAGTTCTCTTATCTTTCTCCTTAGAGTATCAAGTTCATCAGAAAGCATTTTGCTAACCTGTCTCTCTTGCTCCAAGCTGTGTTTTAGGATGCTGCAGTCCTGTTTGCTCTTGCCTAAAGCCTCCTCCATCCTGTCCAGTTCGCTAATTCTGTCATTGAGCTTATCCACTTCAGCTTTTAGACTCCGGCAGTTGCTGGTCTCCTTCGCTAGTCTGTTGTCCAGGTCTCGACATTGGTCCGCCATGCGTATCAGCTCCTCGTCTTTCCCCTCCATTTGCACCACCCGTCTCCTCAGTACTTCCACCTCTGACAGCAGGCTTAGGGCTGTCATGGTGTTCTGGCTTTGGTGGAAGATGGAAACTTGATTGTGGTGCTCAACCGCAATATGCAGAGATTTCAGTTCCTTGTCCACCTTCGCTCTCGGTTTAGGAGCACTAACACTCTGCTTGATCTGGTCAGTGATAGCCGTCAGTTCTTTGGTACAGTGTTTCTGCTCCTCCAGCAGCTTGCTCAGTCTCTGTTGCTCCTTTACAACCAGCAGTGCAAAACCCTTCAGCTTGGTCAACTCCTTTTTAAGAATGAATACGTCTCTTTCATTTTTCTTCTCTGTAATTTCCTGGTACTCTCTCTCCTTTACAAGCAAGAGCTTGAGTCTGCAGAAGAAAAGAATTGAAACTTATGTCAAACAAATGATGTGGCCAGGTTTTATTGTGTAACTAACTCACCCCACCACCACCACCACCCCCAGACACTTTTTGTGTTTACAACTAACCTCTTGAACTCACATAATGTCCTAAGTTGTGTATTTCAAGAATAAACATTTATTTTGGTGTTCAGAAGAATCTTAATAACAGTTTCTGATCCACTCGTCCTTTGCTTCTGGGGAAATCTGCTTTCCTTTTTTTTCTTTTTACTTGCACATCTGTATATGCCCATGAAATGTACAACACGAGGATGTGTGGATATTTCTGTGTTTTTGTGCGTTTCTTTCTAGGCAGCAGCCATTCTCTGGGATGTTTTGACTCACATGGCAGATGGTCCCTTGGCAGGGAGTATTTGTTAATTAAGAAGTTTCCCTACCCTTGAGTACCCTCGGTGCTGTATCCAATCACACTCCTGTGCACCTCAAATGCAAACCCCATTTTAAGCTAGGAGAGTCAGGAATTCCCCTCTGTTCTTAAAGTAATTACAGACTGGCTACTTTCACCGAGTGCTGTCACTCCTCACTTTACCCCAGATGAACACCAGCTACGTGCAAACACATTAATTCACACTGTATATTTTGTCATCTTACTGCATGAGGCGTATGCTCCAAGGTGATCTGTCACTAGTGTATTTTTACTATTTGGAGAGTTTGGACTTTTTGTGCCATGTTTTTTTTTTTTTTTTTTTTGCACACTAGATCCACAATTCTCATAGAAAAATTTTATTCTTTAAAAAAGCACCAATGAAAACAGTGATAGTGTGGTGCAGACATTTAGCTATACCTGTATATATTTCCATAGCCTTTATATTGTCTTTGGACTAATTTTTTAAAAATTATTTTAATGTTGGGCTGCTAATATTAAGTTTAAAGTATGAGACTGCACATTGTGTTAGTGTGAAACAAATCACACTCTTATGTTAATTATGATGTTTCACTTGCAACTTTAAAACATGAGTTTTGTTTGTGAGTTAAATTAGCAAAATTTAAATAGTTGTAAGTAGAACAGAGGGATTGTTATTAACTGAATTAGATCACTCAGCTTCAGAGTTTATATATTGTTTCACTGTGACTGTGAGTAATGTGTTGATTCCTTTAAAATGCAAATAATTGCAAAAAGCAGTAACTTAAAATCTCAGTGCACTGTTCTAACTCTAAAACAACAGCTTGGATACCCTTTGAACAGCTCTGTTGTTATGTAGCATCAACTCAAGGTTGCAAGTCGATCTCTTTGTTTAACCTCTGTAGAATTAGCAGTTACTTAGTTCTTATCAGCTTATCTTGCAGTTGTAAAGCAGGGTTTTAAGTGCGAGCGTCTCTAAAATGCATGTCTGCATCTTTTGCTGTTGGACTGTTTTTGTTTTTATTTTGTTTTTTCGTTCCTACCTGTGTAGTTCAGCTGGCCTGTGTCCCTTTTTTTCTTTTTTTTTCTTTCTTTTTTTTTTTTAAAAAGTCCTCAAAGAATAAATTGCCTCCACTTTTTCACCGCTCCCTTTCCCGGAGATCCCAGTGATGTGGACGTTCCATCCGGAAAACCAAACATTATGAGAAGTGCTCTGCACGCTGAGACTCTCTTGCAGTCAGTGGCGCCCATTACATCATCAGCAAGTCCTTATATGGGACTGTACAGGCTCTACTTCTGTGTGTGTGTGTGTGTGTGTGTGTGTGTGTGTGTGTGTGTGTGTGTGTGTGTGTGTGTGTGTGTGTGTGTGTGTGTGTGTGTGTGTGTGTTTTCTGGAGTTCAGCCCACTGCAGATGAGGTCACCATGTAGCCATGCCAAAGAGGCTAATGGGAAAGAGTGTGTGTGCTTGTGTGTGTGTGCGCAAAGAAAACTAAATCTTCAATCACCATTCAATCTAGGAAGGATAACACCCTCAGTTTGCAGGATGAGTTTAAGCAAACATGTTAACCGTGCTACATACATGCCAAACCTGACTTGGCGTGTCCCAGAAGCATGCAGGCTAGTTTATATATTGTGTTTGGAGTTCGAATATGTTTTAAAAAGAAAAAATAAGTTTTGTGAGTTGTAGCTGCTTTGCCTGGGGCCCGATAACCTGACTGGGAGGTGACATCATCAGTTCATCGGCCCTCAATTGCATCCACATGTCCCTCTTTTTCTCTCTCTCTCTCTTTCACCACATTCTTGCTACCCTTTTTTAAAAATATATTGTTGTGATTTTGTTTTTCTCTTTCTATGTTTTTGCTTTTAGTTTTAAAAATGCAACTTTTCTGTTTTTCCCCTTTCTTTTGCCATCATCTTCTTAAATCTGTGTGCTTCATGAGGCAAAGCAGGGGTGACTGTGAGAATAATGGAGTATAAACAGTTAGTCTTATCTGTCATAATTGAAAAGGGAGTAGGTTTTAATATTTTAGCTTGTTAGATGATAAAGCTAAAAGTGCTGCAGGAGGAAAAACAGAAATATACGTTTGGTCATGTTCCCCTTTGGGAGCATTTATTTGCACTATGTCTGCTAGTTAAAAGCTTTCACTGCTAAATAAACTTGTGGTGTTATTTTATTTTATTTTATTCTGTCAAGCAAACTCAGGTAGGTCTCAAATAAAAAGAGGGTTTTTTTCCCCCCATGAGGTATGTCACAATCTCACAAGAATTTAGAAAACAGCCAAAAAAGGTGCACTTAAACTTCACTTTATAGCCATTTATGTTCACAAGTTTTTTCACACCAAACATATTGAATTAAAATCTAACCCCACTAAAATTATTATTCAGAGACAGGTCGGAGATGGCAGCAAGGAATCGGCCATGCAATCGGCCATATATTCAAGCAAATGTACAAAAAAATATTTAAACTGTTTCTGCCAGCTCCTCATTCAGCAGATCTCTTCGTGTGATGTCAGCAGTATTTAGGTCCAGATTCTCTCCCAGATCAGTTGTGTCTTAGTTTAACATGTGAATGCCTTCCATTTAGAGACACCATCTCCTCGTTAGAACCGGCTCTGTAAGTTGCATAACTTGGTGATGTAAGCCTGTATTCTGAGCCTGGTTGGTATTTGCTTTAATCCCTTAATTGCTTCATGGGAACTGTGGCTGTCTGTTTTAAAGGCATAGATAGCTGTGGTTGATAACATTTCATTTCTAATTGTTTTTGGTTTGTAATGGTGATTACTTATTGTTGGTACAGCTATTGTTGAGGAAGATTACCATGTTTTTTTGAAACACTGAGTGGCATTTCTAATATTTAGCCTGCCCTTATTTTTATAAATTGGAGCTGTTTATGAGTTCAGGATTAATAGAGACCTGCTGTCTTAGGCCCTGTTAGTTTTAATAAAGTGCAGCCAGTAAAATAGCGACAGCTAAATCTATGCTGCAGTGTAAACGACTGGTAGTTCCTGAGTCATCAGACTCATTAGTCTGCAGTGGTCATTAGAAATTATACCTTGCCATTTGGTAATTAATGCAACACAAACAGAAATTTGATTAAAAAAAATGAAATGACCACCTCAGGCACACACAACATTGTTTTGTTTTTTTGTTTGTATGTTTTTTGGCCTTCTTTCTCGGGGCTGAGATTTATATTTCTTTTTCTTTATTCTCATTTGGGAGTAGTGTTAATTTGATAAAATGCAGAGAGTTATGCCTGAAAATCAGCTCTTCAAGTTTTTAAAGTTAACTCCTTACTTCTAGCCCCTTGGTAGAAAACTGATCTTACCTGAGACTGGGAATGATAAAGGCTGTTAAAACCTTGTCTAAAATATACTTTCACAGAAGATATTTCTCTTGTGGGAGAGAAATCCTCCTTATTCCTTCAAATATCTATGCACAGACCAACTCCCAAACCAGAGTTCACAAGGTCCTGTTTCGCTTAGAGGCGAGGCTGGCATTTCCATCACTTGTGTTCAATTACAAGTTTAATCCAATCCTTCAATACATATTTTTGGTGGGAAAGAAAAAAAAAGCGCACAAAAAATGCCGATATGTAATATGCCCCTTATCCAAGTGGAGCACTCTCCTCTGTTTTCTTGCTCTTGTTTTCACAGACGGGTACAGTTTAAACCTTGATATTTTCTGTTCTTGGTATTCCATTTTTAAGCTGTTGCCTTGGACAAATCCTTCTGTTTTCTAAGCAGTGCTGTGAAGGGTCATAGAAATGGCACATTGAGAATGCAAGAAGAAAAGCAGCTGCTTAGTCTGTCTTGGCTTTTTTCCCTTCATTTATCAAAATGTTTAATAAAATTGAAGAAGTATGACTAAACTGACCTCATCTGCTCACTATAGCTAATAAATGGGCCCAACAGCTTGTGATCAGGCCAGCACTTCTCCTCTGAGTTGATTCTCTGCCAGACTCCTAATTTATGGTCATCTTCTGACACATCATTGGCTGAGCAGGCAGATGGTGGATACGTTTAAGTGAGGGACAAACACCACATCTGCAGGTTTCTGCTTTGGCACAGCTACATTTTCTGTGGCCTTTTTCTTCTAGTACTCTAGTAATTCAGGTAATACAGGTATAACACATTTACTTTTTCATAAAACCTGGTACAAGGATTACTACAGATGTATGCAACAACATGTCTGTTGCATCTATGTGGTGTGAAGTTCCAAAAACCTACTTCTTTTGTGTATTAACTTTGCAATACAATAACGCTGAGTAAAACAGTATTAATTAGGGCTTGAACCATTTGGCTTAAAAGAAAATGTGAGCTACAAAGATTCCTCTTTCTTTCTTTGTGGAAAGACAGACTTGATCGATGGCGAGTTGGCAGCCAGTGAATTACTAAAATTAAGAATAGAAGAAGCTATTCAAGTCCTCTCCAACTGTGTTTAATAGCAATTTATCAAACAACTCCTCTCTTGTCCACAGGCATTTTACACATGAAGCTGATGCTGGATTAGCAAGGTAAGATGTATTGTTTTGACTGGGCACCAAGACTTTGCTCTGAAGCTAGCGCTAATGGGATCACAGTTTTACCGTCTGGAGTCGAGCTGTTTAAGAAAGGGGACCGGATGGTGTATGCCAATTACATGGATGTCACTCTTCTCTGCTTGCCTTTTATTTTCTCTGTCACAGTCCTGGAAAGGAGGTTGAGATCAATAACTGAGTCTCAGTTTTGGGTTGAAGTAGTTTTGAGTATTTATCCAGGAGTGCAGCAGATCAACTTTTTACTCTCTTGCAGTTGATCAAGGAGCCTCAGAGTTTACTAATTCAGCCTGCATGTGTTTTGTAGACTCACAGTAGACCTATGAACAGGTTCCTCCAAAGGATTCTGTAGGGCTTTCCACAGAGAAACCCAGGGCTGCTTGTCCGTGCTATTAAGTGCCGGTACACTCGGACTGTAAGGTGTGTTCACTTTCTTGGCATTAAGCCGGACCTGCTCATTGTGTGTGTTGGACTTTGCCTAGGCTTTTTTTTTTTTTCCTGTCTCCATTACGTCATGATTTTTGTTGCCAGATTTGAAGGCATAGCAGTAGTGAGGAAGGCATCAGGCAGGTGATAAAGAGGCACCATCCCAGGAGGACCTCCAGTGCTCCCTTAAACAGTTTGCAGCTGGAAAGCAAATCAGCATCTTTAAGCCTGAGACCCTGGATTTCATTCAGAAAACGATGTTATTATGATGCTGAAATAGACTAAATGATTAGAAAAACAAGGAATGAAGGAAGAACGCCAGCGAGCTGTACCAGACACTGGGTGGTTTTAACTGCCTTTGAATTAGTAATTTTATTGTACAGAGTTAGGCTGTCCAGCTCTCTTGTCTGGTTAGACACCACTTCTTTTTGCATTTCCACACAGGAAAAGAAACATCAGAGCCAGGAAAAAACAGTAGTGCTATCTGGCAAAGATTGGATGCTAACACCCTAAACTAAGACGATAAACATGGGCCAATGTATGTATATAGCACTGTCCCTGTTAGCATGTGAGTTGAACGTGTTAGGATGTGGGTCTTTTAGTTGACTTCAGAATTTATTCCGGAGGACTGACGTGTACAGACTCATAGGGCTGTTTTAAATCTTCTTTAGAGCATGTGCATTCCTTTCTTACATCTGTAGTGCTCACTGATGATGTATTGATGAGAAAGCCACATCAGTTGTAAAGTGAAAACATGATAGCTCTAAGAGTGCTTTGTGGTTTTTGGGTAAAGTCTATGAAGAGTTTGTGATTCTGAACTGAAGTGGACTGATGAGAGCATTGATGTCCTTTGTGTGTTGAACATGTGTGTGTGGTTAATGTTGAGATGCTGTCAGCCTATTAATAAACCATAGGAAACACACACACACACACACACAGTCTTAGAGCATGTTCTGATAGCTGAGATTGGAAGAACCAGATTGCTGCAATGGCATAGTGATGTGAAGATGTAATCATCCTTTGACACACAAACTGTAGCACAAAGTGTTGATATGATATGTGTTGAATTATCTGCATTAAATTGTGGCTAAAACAGGTCATCTGTTCAGCACATGGCACCTGGTACAGCTACTTTTCCAGGGAAATGAAAATGAGAGAGGGATGCTGATTTTTAGCCAGGCTGTGTGGCTTTCTTGGTCTGGAGCATATATTTTGAGAAGAAACAGTGTGAGATTGAAAGATAGTTGAAGAGGATTTGGAGTAAGAGTGGAAATTTACTCGTTTAAAAATTTAGGCATCTGCAAAGCAAGAAGCAAAACAAGGAAAAAGACAGAGAGCGAGAGACAGGACTGTGAAGGAGATGAAAGAGACAAGCATATCACCATGTACCTTATGTTGTTTACCCAGGGGATAAATGCAAGCTCTGACCTATTTAAGCCAAAGTCAAGGAAGCTGAAATGCAGTCGGGAATGCGAAGAAAGGGGTTAATAAACCCTTGTGTGCTTTAGATAAAATATACTCTTGGAATAAATTTGTTGGAATAAATTTATTTTGAAAATCATCTTAGTGGTATGATTGTATTTTAACATTTGGGGACTTTGCATGGGCAGTGAGATTTGTATCATTCATTAGGTTATAGAGTAGGGTGTTTCGGTTTACACAGATTCCTAACACGTGAAAGATCCCTGCTTCAAGATCAACAGGAGATATAAAACCCAGCCTCAGGTGGTCTCAAGCTAGCATGCTCCTAGCGCCGGTCCCAATCCTGGATGAGAGATGGGAGGGTTGCATGAAGAATGGCATCTGGTGTAAAATCTGTGCTAAATCAAATATGTGGATCCATCCGCTGTGGTGACCCTTGGGAATAAGGCAGCAGCTAAAAGTAGCTTTTAGATTAGAGCAAATTTTATGTCAGTTTAGTGTATAAAATGCTTCAAAATGATGTAAATAACTGTTAAACTTTTTAAAGATCAAAGTGACATATTAAAGAAAAGCAGCAAATCCCTTAAAATTGAGAAGCGTTTACAAGGTAAAGTTTGGCGTTTGGTCTAAAAGCTGACTGAAACATTTAATCAATTAGCAAAACAGTTACATTTTCTTTCAACTCACAAATGGAGGGAAGGTAAGAAGTGCACCAGTCAACCAGTGCTTCCTGCAGAGGCTTTACTTGGACAGTCTGTCCAGGTAATGTTAATGCCTGACCAAGAATATGGTGTGACTCATACACTCATAATTTGGAAGTTTTGTCAGTGCTTAACCAGCTGCCCCGAGCCTTTCCATCGCGCCATTCCCTGCCAACTGGCTGATTGTCCATGTCACTGTTGTTGTGACATGGTCAACGCGATTCACTTATTTCTCCAGTGAGTCTGACCCTGCAGACGGACAAGCTCACGCCATCATCTCACAGAGGCTGCAGAGCAGAACAAGGACTACCATGATGGTGGAACTGGAGTCTCACCATTGCATGAGAGCCTCATGGGAGAGACAACTAGATACTGCTCCTTTTTTATAGTAATATTTAATCATTCTTTTAAGAAAGCGTAGGTGGGCCTTATTCAGTGTCTGTGTGTTCAGCCAGCTTATGCCTTAGATTATTTAATAAAGTATGGTGTTTTAAATTTTACTTTTAGAAAGAATGGCAGGCAAAGAGATGAAAGAAATGTATGTTACGAACGCTTAGGAATAAAAGTGTCACACAGGGCTAAAGACACACCACAGCCATGCCATCTACTCATGTATTAATTATCATTAGGCCAAGATGAACCACAGAGTCCTTATGTGAACATGTTTAAGGTTTCCACATTGTATCTGAAGAAAGAGAATTCTAGTGAACTTAATCACTCTACTGGTATGACTATTTTTGGTCCTTAATTGCATATGTGCCTGTGGTGGATCAGTAAAGCCTTTTTTCAGTTTGGCATGCAGATGCAGACAACTAGTCTCCTTCCAAGGCTGCAAGCCCAGTGCGGGTCCATTCTCTACACAGCCAGATTACAGAGTGGACGCTGTTGGTACATGAGCCGAGACAACCAGGAACTTTGACAAAACGACTTTAAATTGCATAGAAGAACTAGTCACCACCTTCATGTTAGACGTAGCTATACCCGTAGGCCACATCTAAATGTGGTCTCTATTTGGGAAGGGAGCATTTCTACCCACCAACAAACCCTCAGCACATTTACTTAGTTTAGAAGAAGCCTTTATCCTGTACTGTGTGGTGGTGTTGAATTGGGCATTTGAGTGCTAATTTAGACTATACGTGTAATTGCAAGTGAGTGCATATTTATGTGTTTACAAGGGAGAGTGAACAGAGCCGGGTTGGCCACAAAGTCTAACCAGGTCCAGAATGTCTGAGTGGAGCAACTCTTAAATACTGTCTTGAGGTCATATATATATAGACAGACATGGACAAAATAGTTGGTACCCTTCTCTCAAAGAAAGAAAAACCCAGAATGGTCACTGAAATAACTTGAAATTGGCAAACGTAATAATAAAGATTACTGAAAATGAACTAATGATAATCAGACATTGCTTTTGAATTGTGGTTCGACAGAATTATTTTAAAAAACAAACTAATGAAACTGGTCTGGACCAAAACAATGGTACCCCAGAAAAGATTGAAAAAAAGTTGACCTGACCATAAGGACATGTTAAACTAAGGTGTGTCCTGTAATTAGTATCACAGCCGTCTTCTAACTTGTAATCAGTCAGTCTGCATATTTAAAGGGTGAAAAGTAGTCAGTGTGTTGTTTGGTATTGTGGTGTGTACCACACTGAACATGGACCACAGAAAGCTAAGGAGAGAGCTGTCTCAGAAGATGAGAAGGACAGTTATTGACAAGCATGTTAAAGGCTATAAGACCATCTCCAAGCAGCTTGATGTTCCTGTGACTACAGTTGCACATATTAGTCAGAAGTTTAAGGTCCACAGGACTGTAGCCAATCTCCCTGGATGCATCTGCAAGAGGAAAATTGATGACAAATATAAGAGGTTGAGAATAAAAATGATAACCAAAGAGCCCAGAACAACTTCTAAAGAGATGAATTCCAAGGTTAAAGTACATCAGTGTTAGATCGCACCATCTGTCGCTGTTTGAGCCAAAGTGGACTTGATGGAAGTCAACTGAGGAGGACACCGCTGCTGAAAGCAAATTATAAAAATGTGAGACTGGAATTTGCCAAAAAGCATATTATAAGCCACAAAGCTTCTTGGAGAAGTTTGGTCTCATCTCCCAGAGACCAAACTGGAGCTTTGTTTTTTTTTGGGGGGGGACTCATACAAAGAAAATAACACCGTACCTAATATGTAACATGGAGGAGGCTTAGCTATGTTCTGGGGCTGCTTTGCTGAATCTGTGCAGGGTATCTGCAAGGAATTCTGGAGCTAAATGTACTACCCAGGGTCCTCCAACAGGATAATGATGCAAAACACACAGCTAAAAACACCCAGGGATGGCTAAGAACAAAACACTGGACTATTCTGAAGTGACCTTCTATGAGCCCTGATCGAAATCCTAATGAACATCTGTGCTGAAACAGGCAGTCTGGAGAAGGCGCTCTTCAAACCTGAGAAGACTGGAGCAGTTTGCTCATGAGGAATGGGTCAAAATACCTGTATACAGGTGCAGAAGTCTCATTGAGATTTAACAGAAATCACTTACTTTCTGTGACTGCCTCAAAAGGTTGTGCAACAAAATATCAAGTCCAGGCCAATTCCAGTAGTCTGTTTTTGGTTTTTTTAAAAATAATTCTGTTGAACCACAATTCAAAATCAGTGTCTGATTTTTATTTTTTTTTATGAGTTAATTTTCAGTAAATTTTAATTTATTATTACTTTTGTCCATTTCAAGTGATTTCAATGGCCATTGCAGGTTTTTATTTCTTTAATGGAAGGGAACCAACATTCTATCTACGTATGTACAGTATATGTAGCAGCCACTCACTCAGCCATGAGGAGCTTTACAGACCAACATAGACTAAAAGAATTTAAGCCTTCACAAGTGTACATCAGGGCTCAGGTCTTTCCCATCAGGTCTTGTTCCAGTGTGCTGAAATACTTTAATCCCTTAGCCTCTCCTATGCTAGCTGTAAAATCCTCTTTCTGAAAGGCATGGGTGGATATTTTTACAAGCCTGGACTCAGTATAGGCCAAAATGGGAGTATAAATACAAAACAATCAATGTTGTCTTTGCTTGGGCATCCATTTGAATGTCTTGGGTTTGTTGCACAAACCTCTCTCTGTCCTGCTTCAGTAGAGTGGTAAGGCTGTTGCTCTTGCAGATAAAAGCCCTGTGGCTTTTCTCTTGTTCCTCCAGCCTGTGCAGAGCCTCATTATAAGAACAGGTAACCTCCTGAAGCTGCTTCATCATCTGTTTGGAGGAATGCTTGTGGGCTTCTGCCAAGTGTTTGAGCTGAGGGGGGAAAGGGAAAACAAAATGGGCATGAAGGGTAAAACTTCAGTTTACCTTGACTTGTTGTGGAGTTAACCACAGGGAGTGAGTGGTCTCCTGTCAGGAGTGCTGCTGTTCTGAAACGGAGACACAATCCACAATACAAACTTCCATGTTCACAAAATGCTGCTCCATCTTGACCTACGCAACGTAGTATGTAGTGTAACTCTGATGAGTAAAACTGTTATTACTTTAAAAGCAGCAAGAATTATTTTGGCCTTATTAAAATCATAGGCATTTGGGCTGATTTGATGAGCTTCTGAGATTTAAGACTTTAAAGAATTTTGCTGCCACCCAATACTCTTTGCTGTGGTAGAAATGAATCAAAACACTGCACACGTACAGATTTGTAACCGTGGCAGAACGCCTCCACCACATGCAACACCTGTACTGCAATGTAACAAAATGTGTGCAATGATGCAGCAGTAATAGACACTCTTTTGTCAGACAATAATGCATTCATCTCATTAGATTTGATTATCTGCTCCAGATGGCGTCTACTTTTCTTACTCCTGGCAGTTGGTACCTCAGCATTTGGTCTTTCACACACATCCTGCAAGTGGTCCTGCTGGGCCCAGAGGGAGTCTGTCTGCAGGGCGTGAAACACCATCTTTTGTCTGCTGAAACCGTAGTGGGTCCCAAGTAGACCTGAATCTGTCTTCTCTGATTTTAAAACAGCAATTACCTCATCCCTGGCCTGGTTTAACAAACAGAGCAGAACAGTTTCTTTTTCAGTTTCTTCTCATGGCTGCAGCTGTAGTGACACTCACACATCACACAGTGACTTTTATGTTTCACAGGAGCGAGATTCAACTACAAAATAAGTGTGAATATGCAATAGGAAGCAAATCATCTTACCTGTAGTTCCCCCTCCAGAATACTGAGCAGAAAGAGCATGTCATCACAGGACAGGCTTTCTCTTGTGTGTCTGCCCTCCCACCTCTCTCTCTTGCCTTGCATATTGTCCTTTTCAATTATGATTATCAGAGCCTGTGTAGGGTAAAAGACAACCTGTGAGCTATTTCTTTATATAATCTTGATGATGGGAAGGAATTTTGTTGCTTTGCTGTTTTTACCAATGGGGTATATCTATTGTGGAATTGGTGAAGCTAAAAAAAATAACAAATGATTGGAGATGGCAGCTGAACATGGGTGACAAAAAAAAAAAATGCGTGCCTTGCATTAAAGAAGTTAAACAAGGTCATGAATTGTGTTTTAACAGTACAAGTGGTTATTGTGTGGCTTTTGTAAGTGTTGCAGATTATATAAGCTTTGATGAGCTAGTCCAAAGTCAGAGGGCCTCTTGTCATAACAGTTAGTGTTACTGAAATAGATAGGCCTGCGCCTGGCGTTACTTTGCGTGCAGCTTATGTCATCTCATAGTCTTACTCTTAGCACATTTACAGCAATCACTGTTAGTGTGGCTGATAAAATGGACTAAATATTTCCATAAAGTAGGACATGATTACCAACCATATATCTAGATACAGTATGTGTGCTATAAAAGCAAATCACATAAGTTAAACATTGTTTGCTGGCCAAATTTCTGTGTTCTCACCCCAGACACAGAAAGCAATCAGGTTCATATTAGTGAAAGATGATGTCATCTCTCTACTCTTCAGCTCTGCTTTTCAGGCCCAAAGCTCTCACTGTGGCCAAGAACAGTTCTTATTCTACGGTACTTCTACAGTCATTTATTTTTTTTAGATAAGTAACTGAAGGACTTTCTATTTTGAGGGAAAACTATTTAAAATTTTTGAAGTGCCCACAGGTTTGTTTGTTTTTTTCCAGTATGTGTGTTTGAAAACAGTAAGACCTTCTCAGAACCTTTCATTGGTGCATGTTAGAAAGTCTGTTATTGACCAAAAAACCAGTCAGACTCTTTTTTTCTCACTAGCTCTTTCTCTTAACACATGCACACACACTGCTTGTTTTCATCGAGGCCTGAGAGCAACTTTGAGGCTCTCTGAACAAGGTGAGCACTGGTACATAAGAGACGAACACTGTGCAAGAAGAAACAAACCAAGCAGAAAAAAACAGCCTTTAACTAGTTCAGACTGTAGCCAATAATATCCTTCAGTTGCTAAATCACTGTGAGAGTGCTGGCTCATTTAAAGGAAGGTATCCACATTGAAGTATTTTTCTCTTGCCCTTGGTCAGGAAAGAGAATGAGTGACGTTCTCGGACTCCCTCCCTTCCTCTTGATACCTTCTCTGTATCAATTAGGAAGACGGATGAAGCTGTCTGGACTGTCGATGCATTTCTTTTGTACTTGCCTTGACATTTGGCTACAGAAAAGGACAATAAAAACTCAACACAACTGTTTGGGAGTTTAGATAAGACTGGGAAAACTGAGTTCCGCAGTATACAAGACTGCAAAGGCATCATATCCTAGTATCATTTGATATTATTTGGCCCAAGGTCCAGATTTGAAGGATGGAAGTAACTGAGTTTGTGCACTAAAGGTAAACTTTAACTCATCTTGAATGGGTTCAGATAAAGACATGCAGTAGATCTGATGTGGGCACATATTTTCTATGGTGGCCTGGGGTCTATGCTCCTTGGACATAAGCGTTAACATATTTCTTGTTCCTTTTGTCTTCCCATCCAACGGTGCTTTTAATGTGTGCAAGTCGAGTCATGACACGTGCTGCTGTTTCCTTGCCCTTGGCACTCAATTGATTAATAGTGATGGGCTGGAACACCTCACTTGCTCTCACACTCTCTCTCACACATACGCACACACACACAACATGAACCAGGCTGTGCTTTCTTTAGTGCCCACACAGTGTCTAGACGAGCACATGCTTGCTGATGTCTAAGCACACTCTCACACAATGCCAGGCATGTGAAAATACCTCGGTACTTCAGTTGTGGCTCAGAGCCAAAGTCAGCCTTAATAATGGTTGCCAGGGCTGCCCTGTTGAGGACAGTCCGCTGGCAGGCGACTTGGCAGTCTCACATGTGGCTGTGCCTCTGTTTGTTTATCTGAACACCACCGGGGGCAACATGCCTGCATCCCTCCTGCCCGCTACTTTGCTACCCAAGAGGCCGCTGCCTGCACTCAGAATAAACCATTACCATTTCCTAAAATTAATCTTATTCATGACACCTTGTCCTAACTAGAACTGGTCACAAATCCTGCTACAGCCAGTACCTTTGCACAAAAGTTGTCCATGGTCCAAAAACAATAAATGTACACCTGTTCCTTGGTATTATCCAACCAGCTGTATAATTGGCCTCCAAACTAGAGTTCCTTTTACACATGCACTGCAGCCTTGGACTGCTCTAGACATCACCTTGCCGAGGCGAGAAGGAAAATGAGTGAAAGCATGTTCCATTCATAAGTTAAAAATGCCTTAAGGGTGAGGTTTGTCATATATGCCACTTTTAATAAAGCTCTGAGTGGACTTCTTTAACTTTATTTCAGACGCACAGTTTTGTTGTGTTGTATGCTTAGAGGCAGGGAGACACTTTTCTGTCGTCCATTTGTCCTGTCTGTTCGTCACGCTTTCTGTATCTCAGCAGCCATGCAACATATTGACTTGGTGGATAGATTACAACAAGAGTACAACTGCAGGGCACAAGAACCAAAACCCCACCTCCTCTTATACTGGTTTAATCACTGTCATCAGTCTTTGCATCATTGTCAGATTCACTATATTGCCAAAAGTATTCACTCACCCATCCAAGTCATTGACTTGAGGTGTCCCTGATTTCACTGCCACAGACACAGGTGTATAAAACCAAGCACCTAGCCATGCGGCCTGCCTCTACAAACATTTGTGAAAGAATGGGTCACTCTCAGGAGCTCAGTAAATTCCAGCATGGTACCGTGATAGGATGCTACCTGTGCAACAAGTCCAGTCATGAAATGTCCTTGCTACTAAATATTCCACAGTCAACTGTTAGTGGTATTATAACAAAGTAGAAGCAATTGGGAACAACAGCAACTCAGTCACGAGGTGGTAGGCCATGTAAAATCACAGAGTGGGGTCAGCGGATGCTGAAGAGCATAATGCACAGAGGTCGGCAACTTTTTGCAAAGTCTATCACTATGTACCTCCATTTTCATGTGGCCTTCTGGAAGAATGGTCAAAAATTCCCCATAAACACTCCTAAACCTTGTGGAAAGCCTTCACAGAAGAGTTGAAGCTGTTATAGCTGCAAAGGGTGGACCAGCATTGGGGGTGTGCGATATATATCATTTACGATTATATCTTAATTGCCATGTTAACGATGCATGAGCTGACGTTATCAAGTAAGCTACTGACTGGAAAAAAAACCCAATCATTAAAATGCCTTGACTCCACACATTCACTACTTCATGCTTTAGCATGGGCTGCTGTGCGTGCGCATCGAGAGTACCCATACTGTGTGCTAGCATAGCTGCCTAAACAACACAGCAAAAGCTGGAAATGAGTGAACACGCTGCGCCAGGGGAAGAAATTTGGACATCACCAGTCTCACAATCTACCACCTTAGATTCAATTCCTAGGCAAGGATCAGCTTCATTTGCATGGAGGTGGTTTGAATTTGAAAAGACTGACATTGCTCAAAAGATGGCAGTTTGCAGACTTTGGTGGCGGTTGCCATTAAAGATAGCTCAACAACTAACCGGTTCCATCATCTCTGAATAACAATTATTAATATCCTTTGGCAGCATGGAGGTGTGGTGCTTAGCACTGTCGCCTCACAGCAAGACAATACGGGTTTGATTCCCGGTCCAGGTCATTCTGTGTGGAGTTTGCATGTTCTCCCCGTGCTTGTGTGGGTTTTTTCTGGGTACTCTGGTTTCCTCCCACGGTCCAAAGACGCACATATTGGGTTCATCGGTCACTCTAAATTGCCCGTAGGTGTGTGTGTGTGTGTGTGTGTTGGGCATGCGATGGACTGGTGACCTGTCTATGGTGTACCCCACCTTCGCCCGATGAGGCTGGGATTGGCTCCAGTTTTAAGATTCATCATTGCTCCATTTTTATTGGCGGTAGTGTTCGTTACCCAGACAGAGACTGAGCACCACAACAGAGAACAGGCATTTTGTTGATACTAATTCTCACTAATCATTTTTACCCTTAAATATAGCCTAAATCACAAGAAAATGTGTAAGTTGGTTTGGTGGTCAAAGCTAAAAAAAATCACCCGTTTTACCTTGCACATTCCTATTGAGCACCAACATCTAGTCAGTTGTTTAACAGACATCTTTTTTTATAATGGAAATCTACACAACCACAGTGTTTTGGTTTATGGGTTTGTTTGGTTTTTTTGCAATACAACCCGGTCCGTGGCCCCCGGGTAATTTAATTTTGACACCCTTGCTTCAGCTGCTCACTCTCACCAGGCCGCTCACATCCATTTTATATCCACCTGTCATGAGAGGCTAGATCAGTCTGAGCACTGGAGTCCTCTTTGGCCTTCAGTTTTCAGGGTCAAGCTTGCACAGAGCTCTATAATTCATATTTGGTATGGTTGATGTGTGTTTTGGCTGGAGCACAGTACTTCAAGAGTGGTACAACTGAGAAATTATACAGTTTGTAAGCCAGCTATACAGATGGGGGGGGGATTTTGAAGAGTTCTATAAATCGGTTTTGTCACAAGTAATGCAACTCTCGTGCTTTATGATTATGAATGTGGTTAGGCTACACATGCTAAATGCTTCAAACACTAAGTTTACCATAAAGAACATTAAATGCCTCTGTTTTGTTTAAAGTGACTGATTTGAATTACTGTTAATTTGAAATGCTGTTGGACTTACAAAATCTTGCAACAAAGCTTAATGACAGTTCTTTATTTTTGTTTACATTTTGTATGGCATTTGACATGTGCCTATCGGAATCTTATTTAGATAATTAGTTTGATTATTGTGATGCTAGTCAACTAAAATAAAAGGGACTGAAGTAAACACTTCTAGGAGCATGAGGTAATGTAGTACTGTGCTGTGTTCAGAATTTAGACTTACTATAATGTTAACGGTTTTAGTCTTTATTCCAAGTCGTTGTTTTGGGGTTTGTTTTTTTTTCTCCTTTTTTTAATGGTAAAATTCTTGTGGGTGGTCTTTCCTACCTAACAGTTAAAAAGTCTATAAATCAAAAGTTAACCATAATTGTGGAGAGCAAAACAACAGCCATTTAGTGGCCAGTGATTCCATAAAATACAGTGTACATTGTTTTGTTGTGACGTAAGCTACACCCTCTTAGTCATTTTTGCACAGTGAGACTCACTCACAGGATCGTTCACTGAATAATGGCTGTGAAAGTATCATTTATTGCTGTTTTGTGAAGATAGACTCCACTTTTACCTTATATGTAAGCCCCCTACCTTCATTCTGAGATGCTTGATTCCATATTGAATCAGTATTTTGTTGGTAATTAATATAGAATAAAACATAAACATCACCCATATGATATCTGCCACTGGGATATCTAGAAGCAAGAGAGAAGTAGATCAAAAATAGCAAAAGCTGTAGTAATGTCAATGGGAGAGTGTAGATTTTAAAATAAGACCTCGTCTAGGTCTGTTCAGTGCTAAATAAAAAATAGGCTACCTTGAATAATAACGTCTGATATGATTTCTCCTTAAAAATTTCATTATCTAGTTAGAAATTCTTAAAATTGAATATTAGAGCGCAACCTATATATCTGCTGATATATTGGTGTTGGCATTTATAACAGCCAGTAAATGAAAATCAAGAAGGTAACAAGAGATGGGAGAAACATGCTTCAATCATGTTATCAGTGGTGATGCTGCATAGTTTGTTCACTGGAGGGCACTGCACAACTTCCCTGTTGGCAACACACATTTTTGGAGCGTCACTAATGTAGCAACCGGCTGATCTGAGCAGAGGCAGGCAGAGCGTGAACACGTAATCCACAGCTTCTTGTCACAATAAACCAAGATTGTTCTTGAACTTTAACCTTTTCTTTATCTTAGTAAGGACTCCTAAATAACTGTTACACATGAAAAATGTTAGAGAAATCTATGTTTTGTGTCTTGAAAGAAAAAAATATTGACCATGGGATTTTTTTAAAATCAGTCTTACATTGGTCAGGCTCTAATCAAAATGGAAATATCGGATCATTTCAAACTTTATTTCACTGCATGTCTATTCTTGATATTTCTGCAATGTAGCATTTATGTCTTCAAAATACATGTGTGCAACTTTCCTGTTGGACTAGACGAGACTTCTTCCAAAATGGTGATGACGTCACAAATCCTGCTTTCAGCTTCACTGCCTAAATTCCGATTTTAGGTGTGCACAGACAGTAGCTGAATGTGAAAAAGTGTCAGGCTTCGAATGTTCAAATATATTAGAGCAGTACCATTTACCCAAACAAATTTTGAGTTTGGTTGCCTAAATCAGTTTTAAGTAACTACAGTTACTTGGTCCTGGTTCAAACGAGGTTTTCTCATTTGGTTCTTATGAAAGCTTAAAAGCTTTGCCTTATTTACATAGCCTTCTATCTCTGATTAGCAACGTCCTCTGGAGCTGTAATCACTCTCTGCCAGCCGGCTACTCAAACACGTGCATGTTGGTCTTTCAGTATAACTTTGTGCATTAAAGTACACAGATCAATCAGTCAATTGTCAGCACTGAAAATGAAGCCTCACTGAGATGAGGCAAACATTTTTCATGACTGACCACTCTTCTAGGACAGTAGGCAGTAGAGGTCAGATTAAAGACTCTTCAGTGAGTTAGACATTTGCTTTGTCTGTCACTAGAAGAGTCAGATAAGACATGGCAGCACACACACATCCAACATACTGGTGACTGAGTTCTCTTAAGATCAAGCCTGGTTTTATGGAAAGGTCAAGTAGAGCTGCCTTGAATGCTGGTGAACATCTGTTCCTTCTGAAGGCAATGAATACCAGATTGATTGTGTGTGTGTGTGTGTGTGTGTGTGATGGGCTAACAGGAGAGAGCTTGTGTGCATGTAGTTGTGGAGCATAGCTTGCTTTGTAGATCCAAAAGGTTGTAAAAAAATCTCCAGAGAGTTCATCTTTGTCAGCCTCACTGTGCATCTATTGCTCCTCCTGCTGGTGATATTTAATTCCTGCCACTGACAAAAGGTTAAATGTACTAACAAACCCTTCCAAGACATATGTACATATGTGGTAGTGAGTTCTTCCATCCAGCCAGCCGTCCGTCTGCTTGCACAATAACCAAAAATGCAGCAAGTACCTAAATGTGCAAATGTTGGGATAGAGCACTGATGGAACAGGCTGAACAGCAAAGTGTTTGAGGCCAGCCGAATTTGTAATGAGGGACTGGTGTTGTGTATTGGCTGTCTTTGATCGGTCCACTTCATTTTTAGCCTGCTGCCTAAAGTCCCCATTGATTTAACAGTAACATATACTTAAATTGCGGCTTTAAAGAGGAAGCTGTTGGCCTTCAAAACCAATAACTGCTGCGCCCACTCAACCACACAACTCCCAATACCAAACAAGCAGCCTTAAAATGAGTTATTGATTACTTAAACATGTGCTGAATTGATTTCAAGGAAAGTATCATATTGTTTTTATAGAAACATGAACATTACAAGAAAATTGCCACTAAGTATCTTTGGTGGTGGGGATGAATGTTCTACTGTGTAATGGAAACAGCAGGTTTGCAGGATGGTGAAAAGTGTAAATACTTTGTCTGATTCCCTCGTCCTAATCCAAAGTTCTGTCTTTATTCAATCTAATAAAAAAATAAGCATTTCTCTTGGAGCATTTCTGGGTTCATGGCCAGCACAGTTTTATGCAGTTGTGTTGGCACGGTGCTTTACTCAAGTGAGCACGTTAGCCTTAAATGGTAATTCTGGGTGCCGGAGTCTGGAATTGAAACAATCAACTATTTCCTGGAGCCAGTCAATTGATCCTCATTACATCCAGCCAGCACATGTGGACCACCCTTTAAAACCAGTCATCCATATTGATCGGGCACTAAGGATTACCCAGCAGCCCGCATGCAATTCCTCCATTAGCTCTCACTGATCTCTGGTTATCTAAACTGTAACCTTACTGCCCTCTGTTTGTGTGAAACAATACATATTTTCTCCTCCCATTCCACCATATGGAGTGACTGTGGCAAGAAGGGCATTGAGAGTTGGGGGATGCTCAAGATAATGACCTCATTCAGACAATGAGTTTATTTTTCTCACTACTTTTTCTATGAAGTTTTGTATTCAGCAGTAATTCTAGTTTCTGTCTATCTGGTGCAGGCTGAAGTAGCCTCACAGACTCCCTTCATTCACTCTGCTTACATTCTTGAGGTATATATTCCTGTCTAGATCTTCTCTTGAACTTTCTGAGTTTAAAAATTTCGTGAGACCTTGAAATTAATTTATTTAGATTACATTTCCTTTGGAAACCATCTATGAATTCAATATTCTGTTTAGGGTCTTTTCAATCCTAACAATCTCAACATGTCCTTGTTATAGTTGTCTTGCATTTCATAAAGAAATTAATTGAAATATATTAATGCTAAATTGACCCAGTCCTGGTGAAACAAAAAATGTAAAATGGATAAACACAAATCTGGATTACTGGATATAACTACAGTTTGTGAGTGATGAGCCAAATAAGAAATATTACTCTGTGGCTGGCAGGTTTTTTTTATAAATACTGAAGGTTGCTGCTTTTTTTTAAGTCACATTTGTGTTCATTTATGGTTGGACAAACTGAACAGAATTACTTTGTTGATGACACCGATCAGCCACATTAAAATGCCTGATTGACAAGTTTTGTAAGGTTGATTATCTTGTTACAGTAGCACCTGTAAAAGGGTGGAATACTTTGGGCAGCATGTGAAAGATCAGTTCTTGAAATTGATGTGTTGGCAGCAGAAAAACATCAGCAAGCAGAATTATCTGAGTCACTTTAACAAGTGACACCCTGTGATTGACAGCATGTTCAGAGCATTCCCCCCCAAGCGCTGGTTTGTACCTACTAAAATTAATCCAAGAAAGGATGACTGCTAAAATAATGACAGTGCCACAGAGGCTCAAGGTTTCAAGGTAAATGTAGGAAGAGGCTGTCTGATATAAAGGTCACAGAACATAAAGAGCATCATAGCTTTTGTCCACTGAGTGTTCAGAGTGCCCTTCTTGGTTGCCACCATCCACCTCAGTTGCTTACAGTGGGCATGCAAGTGTCAGAGCTGAACTATAGGAGAGAGGCGGTGCAACGCTCTAGGCGATGTTTTGCTGGAGACCTAGGGTTCAGGAATTCATTTTGATGTTACTTTGACATATACCACCCACTTGAAGCTTGCAGAACATGTACTAGTCTTCATAGTGACAGTATAGATCCTTGTGGTGACATAACAAAGGTTTCAAGAGGTTGGCTCAGACTCCACATCCCCCAGATCTCTGTCCAGTCATGCCATCTCGAGGATCCCTCTCGCTAGTTACGAGGACCTGCTACAGAAGTCTTGGCACCTGATACGAGTGGACATTGACAGAGGTCTTATGGGATCCATGGCTCGTTGAGTCAGGGCTATTTGGGTTGCACAAGGGGGACCTACATAATATTAGGCAGATGGTTTTAATGGTGTAGTTTGTGGGTGTATAGCTCAGTTAAGCTGCCCTCTGTAGTACAGCTCAGTAGTGCGGTGGTTAATCCATTTGCCCTAGACACGAAAGACCCCTGCCTCAAGACTAGGAGGAGATGCAAACCTAGCCTTGGGGTCACAAGCAAGTTTACTCCTAGTGCCGCTCCTAACCCTAGATAAATGGGAGGGTTGCGTCAGGAATGGCATCCAGTATAAAATCTGTGAAAATTCAACATCCACTGCAGTGACCCCTTGGAAAATACAGGAGCACCTGAAAGTACCTGCTTCACTAGTTCAAGAATTTTACTATAAAATATATCATATGTAATTGTAGTTATGATTAATGACCTTAATGACAAATAATTAGTACCATGCAAGTCTAAAGCCCCTTTAATCCCTTAGTAAACACAACTAACCCAGTGCCTAATTCAGATTGCTGTTAGCTGTATCAACAGGGAACAAAACACTTACCTGCTGGAGGTACAGCTTTCCCTTTTCATGTATAGGCCTGGATTTTGCTGTAATTATAGTCCATTTATGTTCAGCATCTTGGCATGAAGGCTTCCTTGCCTCTGTAATTAACCTTGCCTTTAATTGCCTTTCCCCTCATCCTTGCATCTGATCTCCAGCATTGTCCTCACAACTGTCCGGAGTGAGTGGGAGAACAGGATGAGAGCCAAGGAGAGTGGGAGTGGGGAATGATTGGCTTGGACCATTAATAGGAGTGGTCTTTCAGAAGGAGTGCATTGCTGGACTGATGAATGTAACAATCAAGGATGAATGAAGGTCTTGTGAGGGCTGACATGTAAACGGGTGTGGTTATTGAATGAATGAGACCAGACCCTTAAGAGGGAAAGGGAGAGCGAGGTGGATCAATGATACTGTATAGAGTTTCCTTTTAAATGGTCCTTGACTATGATTTAGTTGCATTCAAAAAAACACACACACACATTAGTGAGGAAGGAGTTAATAGTAACCACTGCAAAATTGATTGTGAAATGGGAAATCAGAGAACAAGGCAGAAAATGTTGTCAAATGTTCATGTGTGGTGTGCCTTTTGTCAGTTCTCATGGCCTGGAGCAGAAACCCACTGTGGCAGATCAGAGACATGCTCAAGTGCCTCAGCCATATTATATGAGCATATCCACACACCCCTTCTTTCATTTCAGCTTCAAAGAGCAATATAGCTCACAATTGCTAAAAGTTGTAATGCTTAAAAATCTTTAACCTTGGCTACAAATTCATTCTGTTTTCTATAAATGCTTCATTATAAAATCCTTCCAGCAGCAGTGAAGAGAATGAACAGTAAACAGCAAGGTAATTGTGTAAATCAAGTTTTTAAAAAAAAACGTGCATTGGACTACATGTTTCATTATTTCCCTTGAATCCTTTGTACATGTGAAGGCACTTTGAATCCAGCTATATCACTAACTTTGAAACTACTCTTAAGGAAGGTAGCATGATGCAAGTGCAGAGAATTAGTAGTGCTGGAAAATGCTGACCATAGTTCCACAAACTGTTTAATAAAAAAAACGCTTTAAGGTCAGCTTACACTGAGATCAAAGCTCTCGTTTTTATGTTAATGGTTAACGATATAAGCAGTTTTCATGGTAATGATTGGGATTTGGCAAAAAGGGAGAATGTGCTTGAACTTGCCACCCACATAGTCCCAGCAATCTGAAGTCTTCAGTAATGAACCATGGCCGTGTTAAAGCTTTCTCTCGTGTTGGTTTTACCTAGATGTTTTTTCTTTTCTCCTCAAAGTCTTTGTTATTAAAGCTCCACAGGAAAAAGTGCAATGCACCAGTGTTATAAAACAACACATCTCAGAAGGACACTGCAGTAAAACTCCCTGATTTAATGCCGACTTCACTCTGACAGCTGTTTTAACCCTCTACTGCACGCATATTGATGGTACATGCTAAAGATTATTCAGCATCATTTACTGACTCACTCTGGGCCACTTCTTTGCCAAAACAACTTTTTTTTTTAATACTTATACTTTTACTTTTTTATACTACCCCCAGTCCAAGACATTTTCTCACTGCCCAGGGGCAACGTTGTGCAACAAAAGTACGAGACAACAGAGAAAGTTATTAATTCATAGCTTCTAAGACAAATAATAGAGAGCAATAAAAACATCGGAAAATCTTCCAAAAATGTCAACCAACAAAGAACTGAAAAACACCTGAAACATATTTACATATACGACTTAATGTAGGCTTAGGGTCGTATTGATCAGTGTCACATCATATTGATTCTCATGTTGAGACATTACTGTCACTCTCTGTGAAACTTCACAACAGTTCTTCTGTGCTGTAAAGCAGAGGTGCATGTTACACCTTATAAACATCACTACCGGTGTTCCTGTGCACCCAGGAACTCTGCATCATACCTTGTTGTCACATATTGTTGGACAGTGCAATGTACTGCCCTAGCGGGCATCCTGATTTGAAATGGGAGCCGTGGGTCCCTGCTTCTTCCTCTTGTCCTCATACTCTTACCCTTTTACTTGTACCCTAACCCTATAAGTTTCCCTGGAGAAGTCCCCCTATCCATCCATCCACCCATTCTCTTCTGCTTATCCTGTTCAGGGTTGCGGGGGGGGGGGGCTGGAGTCTATCCCAGCTGTCACAGGGCGAGGGACAGGGTACACCCTGAACAGGTCGCCAGCCTGTCGCAGGGCCCCTATATTGAACAACATTGCCCTGAGGCGACAAAGAGAAAACTGAATTTCTGAACATGCAAAATTTAAAAAACTTCATAAAAACTGACAGAAGCCCTCTTTGCGGCTTCATACTCACATATGCATTTCTTTGTTTACAGTTTGTTATTTTAAATATGATTACTGGGCCAAATATTCTTCTGTTCTTCTCCCACCATGTGGCTCCTGTGACCATGTTTCAGAAAAAGATGTCCTGTCTTCAAATTGTGCTTGATATTGACTCCCACATCTTATTGGACTAAAATTTGATACTTTATTGGTTGGCATCATTTAAGTTCACATGCACTGGGCATGCGGCTTGAAAAGCAAACTTTCTGTTGCCCAAGAGAAACACTGCGCTGTAGAGGGTTTTCAAGTTTTGCAGAAGCTTTAAACCAAGAAACCAGAAATGCCAAAGGATCCAAGCGTGACCTCGTAGCATGAGATGTGAGGAATGCACCGAGAAGTGGTAGCAACAGGGAGGCTAAATATAACCAGATGCGTTGTTTGAGATCTGCCGCATTGTTATTTCCTCAGGTAGCATTTAGTTCTGTAGTTCTAACTAAAACCTGCACTCACACCCATACCTGATGAATAACCCAAAGATTTCAACACTGTGCGTATCATTGGCCCAGGGATCAAACTAAACAAGCATGGCGTTGCCTCTTCTTAACAATTTTCTTCCGTTTGTAGTGCTCAGAGTTGCATTTTACCCCCTAACCCAAGATTTGTAAAGAGCAAACTGGAAATCCTGTATGTTGAATTTGCTCATTATGCTCTGCTGACACTGTTTTCTCCTGTCCCTCACCTGACCTAAATACAGTTTGAGGTGTGGTCGCGTTTGCTCTTTTGCCAGTTTAATGAGGAAATTCTCCCTTTTGTTTCACAGATGCATCTGAGGTGGAGGAGGAGACAGAGAAGGAGAAAATTCCAGCAGAAAAAACAAAGACAAAGCCAGAGAAGAGAAAGAGGGTAACAGAGAAACCTGTTAAAGTCAAGAAGAAGAAAAATAATGAGCAGGTTGTTCTGTCTTTCTCTATAAAGGCTGCCTGTTAGATGTTTTTACAGTATAAAGTGTGTGAGAAACTGTATCCTATTAATAGGCCAAATGAGTGTGCCTCTCTGTGTCACAGTAAAATCAACCAGTTCTCAGGTACCAGTGATTGGTAGCAGCAAACAGTATTAACAGCTGATTTTTTTTTTTTAAGTCATTACAAAGAAGGAAATGTCTGGTTGGAGTCTCAACAATTGTGAGGTGTTTTTTTTTGTTTGTTTGTTTTTTCATTTTATGTCATAATTAAATAGAATACTTTTAAAGATAAATGTCCACATACTGAGAGATACGCCCTCATTCTTTGGGACAGTCAGCAAACCAGATGATTGAAGACAATCATCATATTAACTGATGAATTTAATTACCTGAATGCTTATTGGAAATCTTTTGACTTTATCAGAGCATGTTGATGCATTTTTAATGCAGTATAATATAATATAATTTAACAGATTTAAACTTCATTAGAAAATATGCTGCTGCTTTTTTTTTAACCTCTGAGGATTATTCAGTTTTAATATAATTTGTGTTTAGAATTTTAAAATGTTCATTAACCTAACTGTCTGAATTGTGTGTTCTGCATGTACTGTTTTCACAGAAAGAGGAGACACTTCCTCCAAGGAGAGAGACTCAGAATGAAGAGTCTGCTAAACCCAAAAAAAGGAGAAGGGTGGGTGGGGCAAATATCATAACAGCAGTGTGTACTGCCTAAAATTGTGGCTGTCAGTTGGCTGCTTCTGTGGTTCTTACCTGAATGTGTGTATTTTTGTAGAAAAAGAAAACAATAACCGATGTCTTGACTACTTCTGAGCCAAAACCAGGCTGTCCAGCTGACCTGCAGGATCTGGCTACGCAGTATTTTAAAGACAAGCGGTCTGTGATCGAGCAGGAGGAGCTCAGAGTGCAGGGTGAGTCGAGCCAAATCACCCTAAGCTTGCACATTCAGTCAATATCTGCTGATCTGTTGACTCACCAAGATCACCGTGTGTCCTCTCACATCCTCCAGACTCCTTTTTCCTGTCAAGTAATGACTTGACACACACTCTCGCCTCTTATCTGAAACAGAGTGAGTGCCGTTCTAAACTTTGACCAACTCTTCCATTGGATTCCACTTATAAACGCACACATATCACTTTAATTTCTTCTCTCTTTTTTTCTTAGTTGCTCCCAAGTGGGCAAAGATTCAAAAGCAGCACAGAGAAAAAAGTTCTGCAGTTCTGCTCATCGTCTGTAGCTCTGCTCTCCGAACCATCGAGCTCATCAAGTGAGTGACAGGCCGCTGATGTTTGTCGAGTTTCTCCCTTTACCGCTTTAAATTAAAATTTTGTTTGTCATTCCCAGGCAGCTGACTAGTTTCAAGGGTGAAGCCAAAGCAGTGAAGCTTTTTGCAAAGCACATCAAGGTAGTAGAGATGACAGTTGATGACAGATGATGTGTGCAGATTGTGAGATGTGATGAGTTTTGCAGAATGATTGTCTTTTCTTTGCATAGATAAAAGAGATGATGAAGCTGCTGCAGAAAGGCATCACCCACATAGGAGTGGGGACACCAGGGAGGATCAGTGCGCTCATTGAGAATGGTGCGGGTGTGAGAGATAGGACTCCGTTTAACTTCAAAGCTTTTTTGAAGTCTTCTCACTCTGATTTTGTTCCCCAGAGGGTTTGAGCTTGCAGGCATTGAGGTACCTGGTTCTGGACTGGAACTGGAGGGACCAGAAGCTCAGAAGGATGGTGGACATTCCTGAGGTGAGCTACTGCCCCCTGCTGGGCTGAAAAAAATGATTGGGATAGTGTTCAATTTTTTTATTATTGTTGTTCCCCTTTGACCAGGAGCTTTTTTTTTTGTTTATAATTATTAACATGCAAAATTTCCGTGATCATCATTTTTCTGTACTCACCTTAAAGCTGTAATTAAGATTGGGCATTTAATCCTTTAGTTAATCAACAAAGAAATGACCTTCCCCCCCCAAGTGGTCTCCTGTTTGAAAACCAATATTTGCTTTTCTTTGTCTCTGGTGGTTGTAAACTTAACACACCAGTGCATCAAAAAAAAAGAATATTATCAAAAAGGTTTTTTTTTAATATATAATTTGATTCAAAAAGGTATACTTTAATATATAATATGCAATATTTCACTTGTAATGAAATCTTATTTGTAATGATGATCATGGCTTATAGCTCATAAAAATCAGAAAATCCAGTTTCTCAGATTATTACAGTTTTTCCTGAGATGAATCAAAAATGAAGTGTAATAAAGAAATGTCCAAAATCTGAAAAGGATACTCACGTATACACTCAATATTCGGTTGGGCTCCTTTACCATGAATGGCTGCAGCCGTCCAGCGTGGCATGAGGGCAATCAGCTTGTGGCTCCGCTGAGGTGTTGCTGAAGCCCAGGGTGCTTTGGTAGCAGCCGTTTCGATCTGGACAACTGTCAAGTCACCGGTCCTCCCCATGATTGTGGTTGCGTGTACTAACCTAAAAGAGAGATGCATGCTATTTATGCTGTTTGAACAGTAAAATTCACTCAAACTTTAAATCTTGCAATAATTTGAGATACCTGATTCCTGATTTTATTTTATTATTTATGAGCTGTAAGCTGTGAACATTAAAACAGAAACTTGAGGGTTATAATATGCTAGAAATTCCATGTCCTGCTAAAACAGTATTTTCATTAGAATAACAAAGTTTAATATTTTGATCCTCCATTATTTTGTCTGTACAATGCATTCTGGGTGTGTGTTGTACAGCGGTGACACTCTGGATCTGTAATGGTCCAGAATATATGAAAGATGAAGCAGTAATGGCACAGTGTGAGGAGAAAGGGGTAAGAAAAGGGTTGTGAACAACTTCCAGAAACGCCATGACTCTCTGCTCTTCTCTCCTGATGCATTTGACACATTTAGTCAACTAAAAGAAGTAACAGATGCTGGCTGGTTATAAGTGATGAATAACACCAACAACTTTTTCCCACAAGCAGTCTAAACACCCTCAAGTAGAAAGTGAAAGAAGCATTAAAGAGAGGAAAATGTTAGATGCTCTCCTGATAGACGGTAACCCATCTGCTCTCAGAGCGATGGCCGTGGACCCTGATCGTGCAGGAAACCTGATAATCTGTCAAATCAGCCAGCTCAGCAATCTGTAAATGTGCAGCATTCTCCAAGTAAGACTAATGCAGCTCCTCGGACTGACACAGACACAGCGGCTACAGCCGTACAGTGGCTACAAATGTGTATGAGCAATTGTCAGCATGTTTACATAGCATAAAATTGCTTCGGGTAAAAAAAAAACAACCTAGAAAATAACTATATATACAAAACAGTTTGATGTTTATACATATATATATATATATATATATATATATATACTGTATATGCTAATGCCTGATGACAGAAAGTGGACTTCTTTCCTCTTGGTTGGCGTAGAGTTGCGCAAATGATTTTGCCTCTTTCCTGCCTCCTCACCTCATTTTCATGTACAGTTTTGAGCCATTTGATGTTTCATCCAGACTGCGTTCCAGTGTGAACCCCAACTCTTTTTTTTCCCCTAAATGTTATAAAAACTAAGACTTATAAGAATAAGACATTAGATTTCAATTCAGTTTCATTCATATAGCACCAAATCACAACAGCAATCGCCCAAGGCACTTTGTATTGTAGAGTAAAGACCCTACAATATTAGAGGGACCCCAACAATCTTATGTTAATGTTTATGTGATAAACTATGCATACCTTTAGAGTCAGGCTTCCTTCTAATAAGTGAGAAAGAGATAAGTGTTTAATATTTAACCTTTTTGCAGAAAAATAACATTTCAGTACTTTGCATGCCACAAAACATGTTTTGAGAGGATCTTGTAGTCCCCCCACCCCTTCTAATTTCACTTCATATTTGCCTCTTTCTTTCAGGTCAAACAGGATCTTATGAAGCTGTTGGAGAGTGGCGTCTTGGCTCGTTGTAAAGAAGACAACGTCAAAATTGGATTATTTTAATTGACTGCTTGTTGTTTAAAGAGATTAAGTTATAGCCGTTGGGTCTCGTCTTTGTTTTTCCTCGTGTTGGTCCTGCCCTGTGCTTTTAGTATTTCCAGAGCCTGTGGGAAATGTACGGTATTGTTTGTTCACTTGTGTGACCAACACAATGTCAGGGAGTGTGATGAATGAATAAACAGACTCATAATTAAAGCCACATCCTTTATTTTGTTTAGTGGGACCTTGGAAAGTCCCTCCTACTAACAGTGTGAGGTCATGAGTTTACTTGCCCACCGGGGAGCCCCATTCAGCATCCTACAGATAAAGCATTTTCAAGCAACACGAAGGGGTCCCAGAACCAACCCGATATCTCCCGCAGCAAATGAAGACATAAAATGCTGTTCTGTACGAGTGTGTGTGTGTGTTGTAGGAAGGAAGTACACAATCTTGTAATAAAATGGAAGTAACAGCAAGAGGTAGTTAAGTAGAGGATTGCAGTTAATAAGTAACAGGCCACAACGGTCGCCTCCACCCAGCAAAGCCTGCTGGGAAAATCTCTTGGCAAGCAGAGTGGTTGTGTGTGTATGTATATATGTGTGTGTGTGTGTGTGTGTGCTGTCTGTGTGCACAGGGAGATATCGCTGAAATAAAAAACAGGAAGTCAGAGCGGCGCTGCTTTACACACACTTTGAGTCTCCAGCTGTCAGTCAGGTTCTTTTTGTGACTGCAGCTGAAGCTCCCTCTCATGGGGAAAGCAAAAGGCAAGTCGGGGCCCTTGGCTCGGAGGCCAGACAACTCAGCTTTCAAACAGCAGCGGTTACCTGCCTGGTCTCCTATGCTAACCGCTAATACTGTGCTGCCTTTCTTCTACTTCATGGCTTTGATATGTCTGCTGTTGGGAGTATGGCTGCTTCTTACTGTACAGAGCACACAGGAAATGAAGGTGAGTGAAAACCACATTTGCTTCTAAATGCTCACTTTGAGTTTGTTGGTGTAAAAGCACGATGTGTTTGTCTGTGTTAGTGTCAGATAGAGAGGAAAGGCCTCAGTGCCTTTGTGTGCAATAAAAAAAAAAAAAAAAAAGGGTGTGACAAAGTGAGGAAAGGTCCAAGGTTGTGTTTGGAAAAAGTTCAACAGCAAGTTCATCATCTGCTCTTTTCGTCTCCCTTCTTTGTTGTCTTTTCAGCTGGACTACACGGAGGCCGAGACCTGCAGTAAGTGTTTCGAAATGCGTAAAAATGTGAGCAATGCAGCCCAGACCTGCACCTGCGCAGTGAAGTTCAATATTGAAAAAGCATTTAAGGTAAGAACGCCTCGACACAATGTGACCACATAATCCTGACTTGAGGGCCACTTAGAAGCTTACTCCAGAGACCTCAGTGGCACTTGGTGTGGCACAAAGCTCTGAAACAGCTTGGAAGTGGGTCTCATGTAAAGATTATTACTTTCTCACAGTGTATCTAACATGCCCCACTGTCACTGCTTTCATTTGTTGTCCATGCTTTGAAGCTTAAAGCTTAAATTCAGCTTAGGATTTGTGGTTCTGTACTCAGTTTTTGTGTGTGTGTGTGTGTGTGTGTGTGTGTGTGTGTGTGTGTGTCAGGGAGACGTCTTTTTCTACTATGGACTCCGAAACTTTCATCAGAACCTTCGCAGGTACATGGACTCCAGAGATGATGGGCAGATGGTTGGCAGGAAGAACAGGTTAAAGGTATCTTCACCATTTCAGCAGACATGCTGACACTCAGTGCTGTGAAAAAGTATTTACCCCTTCCTGATTTCCTAGGTTTTTGGGGTTTTTTTTTGCATATTTGTTACATTTAGACATTTCAGATCATCAAACAAATTTTAATATTTGACAGAGATGACCCAAGTAGATACAAAATGCAGTTTCTTGCATTTTACTTGAGTACTCTACTTGATTAAATGTCAAATCTTTCCTAGAACCCAAGTACATACTGCGAGCCATTTATAAAAGATCCCAGCGGACGCCCCATTGCTCCTTGTGGCGCTGTGGCCAACAGCATCTTCAATGGTAAACACTGTTCAAGACATACGCCATCAGCTACCACATCCTTCCTTTTCCCTTCCTGTCACTCTTAACTCTTATGCGTTCTCCCAGACTCCTTCACCCTGATGTATCATCGGCCCAGCGGAGGTGTGGTTTGGGTTCCTTTGTTACGAGAAGGCCTCTCGTGGTACACGGACAAATACATCAAGTTTCGCAACCCGCCGACTCACAACCTGACCCTAGAACAAGCCTTTGAAGGTAAAGAACAAATGTCTTTTTTTTCCTCCCTCTATTTTAGAAATCATTTATCTGATTGGTGATACAAGTTTTCTGGCTCTGCGTCATGTTTTAAATGCTTTCTCCACAGGAACGGCACCACCTCCATACTGGCAGAAGCCCGTGTATGAGCTTGATCCATCCGATCTAATGAACAACGGTTTCGTCAATGACGACCTGATTGTATGGATGAGGGAGGCGGCTTTCCCCAACTTCAAGAAGCTCTATGGAATCTTACGCCGAAGCACCAAACCCTTCATGAATGGGCTTCCAGCAGGGAATTACACCATCCGTATATCCTACAGTATCCTTTCACTGCAGTTAGAGTTGTCTTAACTGTCCCTAATGCACGTTGCCTTCTATCCTTTTGTCCTTTCTGCTGTTTTCCAGGATTTAAACACACATATGGACGGGGGCTATTTTAAGACTACAGGCTGGCTGTTTTCCTTTGAGCTCCTCTTTGATCAGATATTTTTGGCCTTGACCTCCTGCTTGTTCAGACTTTCCTGTGCAGTACTTCCGAGGCAGAAAGGAAGTGGTGCTGACAACGCTGACCTGGTTTGGAGGTCAGAACCATTTCCTGCCTATCGCTTACCTCGTAACCAGCAGCCTGATCCTTCTGATGGCTGTCGTCCTCACAGTGGTCTGGTGGAAGTTTGGAAAAGGTGGGAAGAACATGAAGGAGTGAAGTGAAAGAGGTGCTCCGGGAAACTGAGGAGAGGAATTCTGGGGAAAAAACAAGCGGATTTAAAGTTATAATTGTTGGGTTGCTCTGGAGTTGTTTTGTAGGGACAACAAATCCTAAATGACAAGAACATTCATGAAAGTTAATGATGGATGAGGAGAATGATTTAAAATGGAATGTTAATTGTGTGCAATTTTACAGCAGCACATGCAGGAAACCTGGAAAATGGCTTTCCTTTTCAGATCCACGTGCGTGACGGGTTTTATTGTGATGTTGCTGTGAAAGCTGGTGTGTTTTCATCTTTGAGCTTTGTTTACTTGATTTTTACTTTTATAATAAACACCACTTTTCTCATGTACTCATTTATGTATAAATAGCCATCCATCCGTTTTCTTTCACATACCCAATTCAGGGTTGGGGGGGGGCTGAGTCTGTCCCAGCTGTCATAGGTACACCCTGAACAGGTCACCAGTCTGTTGCAGGGCTATGCATAAAATAATGTTATAAATATATTTATTGAATATTACACTAACAATGGTACAGACCCAACAGTTATTTTAGTTTGTCTTGGTGTTTCCTAGAACACAAAAACTCAAAGTGCCACCTCTTAAAATTTATTAAAGGATTGCAGTGAAGCTGTTGCATCACATATTGTTTCTGTGTCATTGTTATAGATGCTTCAGCTCTCTCCATCATAACAATACTAAGAACCTGCAGCCTAGCTAAATACTAACATTAACATCTTCATTGTGTTGGTCTTAATATGCCAAGTTACTATTTAGGACTACAAGCAAGAGTTGGTTTATGACAAAAACTGCAAAAGGTACTTTTTTGTCTCCAGGGAGCACATGCCCCTCCCACACTGTTTATCCAATCAGTGTCATGCAAGGGCTGGAGCCTGTGCCAGCTGTCATAGGGCAAGAGGCAGAGTATGCCCTGGACAGGTCACCAGCCGGTCACAGGGTTGACACAGAGACCAACAACATTCACTCTAGAATCACCATCCAAACTCCACAAAGGCCCCCCAGGCTGGATTCAAACCCACTCTTGCCACCCATGTAAAAACAGACATATTTAGTAAATATTTTTGAAAAACTGCAAGTACTCCAAAATCTTCTTTTTAAAAACTCTTTATTTCTATATACAATCAGTGAGAGCCACATAAACGCAACCCTTCTGTGACCAGGGAGCACCTGGAGCTCTGGGAAACTCTGGTTACTGAGCATGATCAAAGCACGACAGTGGCACAGCTGTAAGAACAACACCTTTTGGATGAGGTTGCTGTTCTTATAAAAGATACTAAGCAGCTTGTTCTGTATTTCTCCTCCACCTGCTCTTCTGTCACCAGTCAGATCAGTACCACAGGTGAAGGAGAGGAATGCAGGTCTACGGGTGCTACAGAATGTCCTACCACAAGCCAAGCTGTAGATTGTCCAAAAACCCACAAGGCTGAAATATGACCACAGCTTTACGCACATACAGACATTGATGCACAGAGATAACGAATAATGAACAAGTCACAACACCCATTTCATCACCAGACAATCACCATGATCCACACAAACACAATCTAAACACACAAACTATAAAGTTATCACAGCTGTAACATGTTTACTCATCTACCGCTTTTTACTTGTACCTTTTTTTTGTTTGATTTTGCATCATTCAACAATGTAGGGGGAAAAAAAAGTTTTAAGACTGCTCCAACGTTTATTCGGTTAAACTTGTGATGTTGGCGATTGTTAAAGTCGGCTCTTGTGAATCAGAAAAGGTAACATTTGGTCTCCAATACTACAAAAAGTATTTTCAAAGGATTTTTGGAAGCTCACTCGATTGATCCTCCCAGTCGGTTTCTTTTCCATCTCTAAACGGGATTGATCAAAAGCCGCTAATTGGCAATGAGGTGCCCGCAACGGTGCGCCTCCCCAATTCTTTGATTTGCTGTCACTGAGTGGCGGGATGTTCGATTATTAGATAGTCTCTCCTTATCAGCAGGATGTGAAATAAAAAATAAATATTAATAAATCATTTGAGTTTGAACAGAATTGCAGTAATGGAATTACTAGAACTATACACAATTTCAAGTCATGCTTTTAAACAAAATAAGACAACGTACCGTGGAAAGCAAGAGTTTCTCTGCAAAGGAGGAACTCCTCAACATGCAGTTAATTCAGTATGAAAACCCTCAGATTTGATGAATGTAAATCATTGGGTACATTTCAATTGAATCTAGTTTAGTGTGTAACAGACAACGGCAGAATGGAAATCACAGTTTCACAGGATGCAAGACCTTTAAAAAAAAATAAAAATCACAGAACAGGGACAGAGTCTTTATCAAACAGTAGTCAGCTTTCTTCTTTTCATCCTCCCCTCTTTCCGTTCACCCATTTCCAACTCACGCCTGGCACAAGCACATTCATCTGTGTGATTTCAGTGATAGGACTCTACACGAGCTGTTTGTGGCCATGCAGAAACAATTAGGCAACACAGGCATCTCCGGATGAATCTAAAGCGAAAGGTAGTGTTCATTCAAGACTCAAGCCCAAAACTCAAGGGCTGACAGGTTCACGTCTCCTCCAGCAACCCTGTCTTTATCCGCTGGGTCGTGCTGGTAGCGAGGTGCAGATTAAGGCCATGTGCATTCAAACTCTTCAGCCTTGTCCTGTTGCCTTTTGAGTGCTTCTCTGCTTCTGAGGTACCTGATAGGTCAGATCCTCAGGGGGCGTGGCATGTCCAGTGGAATTTTTGGGTCTATCATATGCAGTGCTCCCTGACTGGCCACTGTCTGTCCATGGATGCAGCGAGCCGGGCCCAGGACCCATGAAATTACACAAAGTCGAGGGCTGATTCAAACCCATGTCGACCACAATGGGTGTAGCGTATTCAGATCCTGAAGATGGCAGGGGTTCTGCATAGGCATGGTATATATCTGGAGAGATGGGGGCATCATACAGGTCTGGATCAGAGTATCTTGGGGCGGGTCCATCATCTGGTTTAAAGGTGGACCGTGGTCCTAATGTTGTTACGCCACTTACCAGTGGCTGGGCATATTCTGAAATGGAAGCATACAGCAAGACAGAAAATAACCATGGGCTATCTTAAAGATGTCAGGTTACCTCTTGAAATTTTTTCCAAATTTTCCAGAAGTCCAATCTCTCTGACACAGAAGGCTATAGCTTACATTTTTATAAAAGCGACCTGCAGCTGTACAGAGTTTTATAGCGGCAGGATGTGGGGCATCAAACCACTAACCCTGCAATTAGTGGACTAATTGGAAATGTAATACATCCCACAACTTGTTGGAGGGAAAAAGTGGGAGCAGGCCGGATGTGTAAAGAGTGTAATACTCAATACATTTGGTTTTTTTGGTCAAATATTCCACAGGAAGGACAAAACCAACAATTAAGTGATTAACTGAGCTCCACATGTTAAGAAGTGTAATTCATTTAGAGGCTGTCACACAAACACCCTTCAGATGTCGGATGTGTGCAGTCAGTATACCGTAAACAGCCATGTCTTGAGCAGGAACAAGTATGTGTGGAGCTGCTACAGACAGGAAGTGGAAGTCTGAGTACCTTCTGAATTTGTTTGAAAATAAAAACACTGCAACACGCACAGATGTGTATTTATCTGGTGCTGTGAAAAAGTTTTGTTTTGTTTTTTTTGCATATTTGCAACACTTATGTTTACATGAAATGTTCCAGGATACTGGAAGTATTCATTGGGCAAATCTATACAAAATACTGCAGATGAATTTCTTTTTCACTTCATTTTTTATGATATTGAAATGTTCAAGGAAACTGAACATTGATGATTAACTTGAATCACTACTACTCCCTTATTTTGTTGGCCAACTCTTCTGAAACTTGGTTTGAGCATTCATTAGGAAAAGTGTACAGAATGTTCCAGGCAGGTTTTCCATTTCTGACTTTTATTTCTTCAAATTTTCAACATTTGGAAAAACAAAAAACTAAACATCAGCTCAATGATGAATGACCTACAGCAAAATTACTTTCTATAGCAAAATCTGAGTAATTAAGTAAAAATCTATAGACCAACAGGTTTCTTTTTAAATGAGGATTTCAGGTATTAAGGGAAAAAGGTGATCCAAACCTTCCTGGCCCTGTGTGAAAAAGTTATCTCCTCCCTTCTTAAATCATGAATCAACTGTGATTAACTATATTTTTTTTGAAAAGCTGAGTTCAATTTCACTAGCCTCACCCAGGCCTTCTTACTGCCAGACCTGCTGAATCAAGAAATCACTAGCACAGCATTTCATAAACAGAACATCATACCAACAGTCAAACATGGTGGTGGTGTGATGGTCTGGGTCTGCTTCGTTGCTTCAGGAACTGGACGACTTGATGAAACTATGAATTCTGCTCTCTACCAGAAAATCCTGAAGGAGAATATCTGGCTATCAGTTTGTGCCCTGAAGCTCAAGCACACTTGGGTTATGCAGCAGGACAATGATGCAAAACACCCCAGCAAGCCCACCTCTCAACGGCTCAAAAAATAAAAGGAATGTTTTGGAGTGGTCGAGTCAAAGTCTGGACTTAAATAGGATTGAGATGCTTTGGCATGACCTTAAACATGTTCATGCTTCAAAACCCTCCAATATGGCTGAACTGAAACTATTCTGCAAAGAAGAGCAGGAAAAAAAATCCTCCACAGCCACATGGGGCAATTACTTTTTCCACACAGGGCCACGTAGGTTTGGATACCTATTTTCCCCCTTAATAAATGAAATCATTTAAAGACTGCATATTGTGTTTACTTGGATTATATTTGGTTAATATTACAATTTGTTTGATGACCTGAAACATTCCATTGTGACAAATATGCAAAAAAAAAAGAAAGAAAGCTGAATATAAATCCCAGCATGTAACTAGCCTAGATACGGTTTAATTTACCAAAACTAAACCTAACTGTTGTGACAAAATAAGCACAGATTCAGCTGAATCACTGAATAATTTTATTTTAGCACAATAGAGGCATCTTTCAAGTATAACTTTAAATGCAATCAGATAAACCAGACATCCTGAAGTAACCTGGATACTTCAGGAGCTACTGCATTAGACAGCATTTACCTGCAGGGTCAGCATGTAGTCCAGGTACGACACCTCTTCCCGTTAGACGGCCGACTTCACTGCTGCTGTATCGCACTGAATCCTCAGTCTCCACCATCTTGGAGGGCAGCAGCTGCTTCATGCTTTTCCACCAGTCTGCAACCAATGCACGGAGTTGCTCCGGTAAATTCACAACACACATCCAGACAAACTGAGCTGTGCTGCAGGGCGATGACATACCTGTGCTATCCCAGTGAGGAAGATCATATGTTCCTTCAGAGGTCTTTTTCCTGACAGAGAAGAGCAAAGTCAAAAAAGACAAACAAGGGCTGCGCTTAGCAAGACAAATCACGCACAGTATTAACTCGCTGAAAACAACGATTTAATAATTTTGTGACCATGACCTCCAGGATTGGATCTCTGCATAATGTCTTGATATGGAGAATAATCATGCAAAATACTTCAAACCATTTCTTAGATATGAAGTGGACATGAAAAAACTTTTAAAAGATTTAAACATATGACCTTGACCCCAATGACCCCATATACAATCCCAACCTTGCTTTGGTCATAAGCTAAGTGTAGGCCGAATAGTTCTTGAGTTATTGAGCAGACATTTCAATGGACACCACCTGTCCCAGAGAAGAGAAATACCTGTTCTTCCAGCGGCAAGCACAAACCACAATCAGAATGAGAGTCAGGACCATGACTAACACAGGAACCAGCACTGCTGCCAGAGCCACATCTAAAAGAAGAATTAAATCAATAATAAATACTAAATGACGAAAAAAAAAAAAAAATCACCATTCACGGTTTATATATACATACTTTTTTTTAAAAATTAAAACTCGGACGCACCTTTACCAGTGTGGGGGGGCATGGTGGTGTTTCTGATGTTCGGGGGAGGTGTTGTTTGGCCAAGGTGAGGTGGGTGTTTTGTACCTGCAGCTGCTGGGGTGTGATGAGGAGAGACCATCCTTGGCCTCATTTCTGTCGTTCGCCCGTCTGTAAATAAGTAAATAATTAAATAAATAAATTACAGTGCTGGGTAAAGGTTTTGAACAACCCTGGGAAAATCGGTGCAGCTAGTTACTAAAATGTGCAAACATTCATTGAAATACAGCATACAAGGCAAAAAAAACCTAACAAAAAAAAGAAAGAAAGAAACATTTGTACAAATCTAACAAGCTTGAAAGTCAATATCTATTATGACCACCTCTTTTCTTCAACACAGCCTGAACTCCCTTTCTTCTAGTTTCTTTAAGTAGTCTTCAGAAATAGTTCTCCAGGCTTCTTGAAGGACATTCAAAGCTCTTCTTTGGATGTTTCTGCCTTTTATTCTGCTCTCTGTCAAGATGATCTCACACTGCTTCAATAATATTGAGGTCCGGGCTCTGGGGAGGCCAGTCCATGACTGATAGTGTTCCATTGCGTGTTTTCCTATTGGCAGTGTGTTTAGGATCACTATCGTGCTGAAAAATGAAACCATTGCCAATCAGACAGTTTCTAGATGGTACTGCATGGTGGATCAAAATCTGATGGTACACTGTGTTCATAATTCCAACAATTTTAACAAGATTTCAAACACCACTCACTGAAATGCAGCCCCAAACAATGACTGAGCTTCCACCATGTTTTACAGATGGCTATAGACACTCACTGTTGTGTCTCTCTCCTGACGTCCTCTATACATATTGACAATTTGAATTAAAAAAAATCTCAAATTCCACTGAGACCATTTCCGATGAGGCTTCAGTGAACAGTAGATGAAGGGTCAGATGTTCTGTGTCAGGTCTTTGTTGGATTTTTTTTTTCTCCCTTTTTCATAAAAACATGACTTGCAGATACTGTTGGTCTGCTGTAGATAGTTTTTAGGCCTCATGTTTCTTCTTTTGTCCTCCACTTGTCCAGTTTCCTCACATTTTTAAGTACAGACTGCACACCATCCAGAGTTATGCCAACTTTTCAGCTGATAGCTCTTCAGGAATCAACATGTAGTGCAAACTATTTTGTGACTGTCAAACTGTGTTATATTTGGCATTTTTTATAGATTCAACTAAAGAAATGGGAGAAAATTATATGCTTTTGTGACAGGCAGCTAGCAGCAACCTGCCTAGGTCAGTGTTAAATGGTAAACAAACTGAAAATGATCAGCTGCAAGAAAAACTTTTAAAGACCTTCAGAAAATCTGGAGAACTGTCGCTCAAGACCACTTCAAAAAATTACAGTCTGGCTCCTTGGATGCAAAATATAAAGAAATGAGGGGCAGCTCAAAACTTTTGCACAATACAGACTTTGTTGTTCTGCTCACTTTGCTGATCTGCCAATAAACACTTCATTTACCTGAAAGAACTTGGCAGCCAAGCAGCTCCAATTTGAGTGCAATTCTCTTGTACCATGAGATGGGACTGATCCTCACAAACCGGGCCACAACTGGTGGAATGAAGTTATTCCGCACCTCGTCCCCGTAGTTGTTGTTGCCTTGGAAAATCTACCAGAAAAGAATAACAAACCCTCTTATTTGTGTCAGAGATTTTAACCCAACTGTAGGCCTGTAGTAACAGCAGCTGGAACAATTCAGGCTGTGGACAAATGCACTTTAAGCTGATTATTTTCCAACTTGGCAAGCTAATAATTACTTTCTTCCACATGATACGAGACTGTCAGGATCCCAGCACAGAGGAGCTGGTAGACGGCAGCTTCAGTCTAAGAACTTTGCCACTAAATCCATATCCATCCATTATTAATGCCCAAGTGTCCAGACTTGTCCACCACAGCACTTAACTCAAACCACTGACTGCTCTCATTTCCTGACATAAACATCTCTTAGTCAATAGTAGCTGCTCTGGTAACAATCCATATAAGTGTCTCTGCAGACTTTGGAAGTGACATTTTTGTCCATTTGCACTAATTTGAAGAGTGGAAAGTGGGGTGGGGTGGGGGGCAAAATGATGTAACTGTTGAGTGAGCAGGGCTTATTGATTACCTTGTCTTGTGTTGAATTTGATTCTTTGTAGCTGGACCACTGCTTGCCGTTGTTACTGTACAGGACCCGGTATGCTGAAACGTAGCACTTTTTATCACTGAGGGCAGAACCAGTGGTGATGATTCCTGGATGGATGGACAGAGGAAACGGGAAGATCACGTACAGCTGACTCAACTGAAAGCTTAAGACTGCAGCTGTGTCCAGAATCACTCCCCATTTACTACATCCTGTATTTACTGTTTGCCATTTTATCAGAGATGAGAAGAGATACTGAGTTACATGGAAACCACAGTCTCATTTCAAGCACAACATACAGTAAATGGTTTATGAGGAATGCATTTGTTTTTGAAGGCTGAGCTCTTGTGTCTTTTTTCTACTGTGTTGTATGTCAATTCTGTGTTTTTACGCAAGTGTGAAATCCAGACTCTTTCAGACATGAAGCGCACACATTCAGATGCCTTTGGATTAATGCAAAGTAATGCATGTCTGGAAGGAGCTATTGTATCGATGACAGGCACACCACTTTCTGCTAATATTACAAAGCAATGCAATGCATGGCATATACCAGAAAAGAAATTTACAGCAACTCAAAGCCTGCCAGAGATGACAATTATTCTGGATGTTTCCTGAAAGGTTTGCAGCTGAGCTGAAGGTGGCCACAGTTTCAGATCAAATAAGTGGTCGCAGTTTATCCTGAGGATAACGTTTGTGTAAAGGAAGGTGTCGGTGTCATTAGGCTTCATCCACTCAAGCATGTCGGTCAGAAAGGTGGAGAACCAGCCAACCAAGCATCAGCATGATGACATTTTACAGGTAAGCATAACACCGAAACTAAAGACAGTAACCGTAATGTATGCGTGTTCTGTTTATTGTACGAACGCATCTTGAGAATTTTGTTTATGTGGATATGTACCTGTGATCCGCTTCTCCTTCTTGAGATCCACCTGCAGCCACTGCTGCTGGTCACTCTGAAAAGGGGCCCAGGGCAGTCCCTCCTTTCTGAGCCGTGCCCCTGATGGTGCCCACACGCCGTGCTGACTGCTGCTCAAGTCCAACACAGACGAAGCACTGAGCTGAGTATCAGCAACACCACCAGATGCCAAACCCAGGGTTCCATAGCAACCTGAAAGCACAAACAGACCCTTAGCTTCATTAAATGTTTAATAAATTTAACAAGACTTGGATCACAAGGCACTAAAGAGGTGACCGTCACGATGGCAATACTAGTTCATTTGTTGACACCTGTAGTTACTAACACTAAGACCAAAGGCTGTTTAATAATACAGATTACAGAAACAAGGCAGCAATGAATAAACATTGGGGGGGGGGTTGTGGCCCATTTTGGAGCAACTGACAGTTTGAAATGAAACAGCTCACTTTGGCTCCTCTCTTTTGAGTTACCGCAGAAGCACATCTGATGAATGATCAAAGAAAGTGGTAAGCTCATCGACACACAAAGTGCATTTCCTGGGACTACATCATAACAAAAGTAAACCTGTGTTTCAGCAATTCATTAATTTTAATGTCAAGTTGCATTAACACTCACGTAACACAGCAAGACTCATTTTTAATATGTAGATATACAGTAAATGGGAGCGTGTGTTCAAACATTCATATATATATATGTGTGTGTGTGTTTTTAATTTTATTATTATTATTATAGGATATTGCTATCTCAATTCATCAAAGTTAAGGTAAAAACTTCCCATCATCACAGGGGCAAAACATATTTTTCAGTAAGAATTATGCAGAGTCATACTTAAAGGGAAGATGGCTAGGGTGTTTCTCCATGTTTTTCTAGCAAATATCAGGTAATATGCCTCTTTGAAAAAAAAAATACAGCAAAGACACTGGATGACTCACCGTTGGTCATGAAGGTGAAAAGGCTGTCTGACCGAGTTCCCCTGAGAAGAAAGATCAAGCATTTATTATCACTTATACATTCCTCTTCGTTTTACACAGAAAATCATCTCCTTCAAGGTAAACAAATAAAGCAAACTGTCAGAACAGCTTATATTTGCATATATATGTAAACCTTCTCTAACACAAGTACATATGACTTAATAAGAGGGGTAAACAAAGAAGAAGAGCATAGTGCAAACAGTGTGTGCGCTGTGGTGCCTGACTCTCTTACACAGTGGAAGTGACGTTGTTAGCCAGCGTGCCCTCATACTGAGAGATGCCTTTGCTATTGACCACACTGATATTCCCTCCTGCCGCATTGGACACCACACCTGCATGGATTGCTGCCACACACAGAGGGGAAGACTGCAGAACGAAAGAAACGAGGATCAAATTGAGATTTTCTTCTTATGATGTGCTTTTGTCATTTCAATCCCAGGAAGCACATCTGATAGAAGAAAACAACTGTGCTATTCTTTGTAAATGACTTGGAAAGGACATTTAAAGAGGTGGAAAGTTGAACAGAAGTTAAAGACAGTCATCACAGAGAAACTTTGTTTTCTGCTTATTTGCACATTCTGTAACCTTCAGATTGGCTAACAAACCCACTCCCTTTGTCTTACCATACTTGACGAGTCATAAGAGAAACATCCTGCCCTGATATTTCTATTTTCTGACAGTCCTTCCTGCCTGCATGAATACTGAGCACATGTTGCACTCTTGTGACTTGAGGTATGTTGGGCCATTGTCATTGATGTTGTTAGTCTATGATCAGGGCTGGTCATATTAGCCTGCACAGGTTTTCAGCATCTTAGTCTGAATACTGTGCAGAAACAAGAGTAGAAAAAGACTTGCATGTGACTCATGTACCTGATGCCACCATGGCTCTGCAATGCACACCTGCCAAAAAATAAAAAAAAACATACCAGCATTGATAAAAGGAACTCATACTCTTAGAAGAAATCATTGGGATGGATTGGACAATTTCAAGTTTTCAACTGGAACTGCTCATAGCAAACAGGCTCTGGATTTGAATCCACTGGAGTCTGTGTGGAGTTTCCATGTTCTCCCCGTGTCTGCATGGGTTCTCTCTGGGTACTCCGGCTTCCTCCCACGCTCCAAAGACATTAGATTAGATTAACTAGCAATTCTAAATTGGCCACAGGTGTGATTGTGAGCATGAATGGTTGTCCGTCTTTCTGTGTTAGCCCTACGATAGATTGACGACCTGTCCAGGGTGCAGCCCACCTCTTGCCCTATGATAGCTGGGACAGTAGCAGCAGCGACCTTCATACAGTATGTGGCACACTGGTGCTTTTGCAAATTTGCTCCATTTTCAAAACTGTTGAGTGGAAACAGGCAGTACCGCTTTGCAGCATAATCACTTAACCTTCAGACCGAGGGAGATAAAGGTTGATGAGTCAGGATGATGTCACTTCTCTGTACAGAGGATAATGAGTGGCACTGAAGGTAATGATTCACTGCTGGCTGCATTCCTGTCAAAACCTGCTGCCACATCACTGAGAAGCTGACAAAATCCGATCCCACTCTGGCCACGAGCTCCTTCCGATGAGCAGCTGGTGGCACGAGGGGAAAATTTTCTTACGGGAAAGACCCACACTGGCATTGTGGGAAAAACAGTGACAAGCCCACGTATATATTCACACACGCGCACATGCACAGCAGTTAGAGGCTGCCACAAGCAATCAACACTTTCCTTGTGACTCTTAAACTTCCCAAAAACACATACCGCATCCTTAAGAGAGCCAGGCCAAACCACTAACACAAACACAAAGTAATGTTCCAAACCACAGCACTCTGCCTCCAACTAACACACAAGACTAACACGTGTGAAAAGTGGGAGAGGGAAATTAACAAAAATAAATAAATAAAAAAGAACATGAATCACTGAATAAAATGGTGAAGCAGAATTTAAAAAACTAAAGTCAGCCACAGGATTACAATTTGGGTGGAGAAACTGATCCCTGTGAGATGCACACAGTCACCATCATGTTCCAGTTTAGTGTTTCATACACTCTCAAAATGACAAATATGAATGAATCTCATGCACACAAACAAAACAAAAAAGACCCAGGTATGCACATATACAAAGGTTTTCTCCAAATTCTAATTACAATGATTCACTCTTCAGATTTTTGGCTCTAAAAACACTCCACACACAGCTCTGCTCAGCACTCTGCTGCAGCTGGACTGGATTACAGGGTTATTATTTTCGGCCCAACTATTATCTCACCTCCCTTTCACCCACTGACCCTGCCCCTCCTCTGTTCCTGTGGGGCGCCTCACTCCCTGAAGCACAACCCCATGCTCCTCCCTATCCTCCCATCAGCCAGCAACACCACTCCCTCGCTTGCTCCCTTCCTCCCTTCCCTCCTTTTGAAACATCCTCAAGCTCAAAACATGAGATCATCAGCCAGAGACTAAGCATCCACGACCTCACACGCAGCGGGGGGTGCTGTGAGGTCATCAGTCCAAGACAAGCATATCGCAGAGAAGAGGCCCGTTTGCACAAGATAACTTGTAGTTAGGAAAACAGAAAATAATGGATCAAACTGAAATACGAGTGATGCATATGTATGTAAATGTATAGATAAAGCGTGACTCACCTCTCTATAACCTTTAGGTATAGATCCAGAAACAACCTCTGTAGATGTCAAGCAGCCTGCTGGACAATATTTCCTAAGGAGAGAGAGACATGCACAATTAATATCCATCCATGATCACTGCATCAATATCCAAAAAAGCAGTGTTTACCTGTACTCTGCCTCAGAGAAGTTAGTTCCCTTGTCCACGCAGGTGATTAGATCTGCAAAGGCAAACAAACAGAATCAGAACAGGTTTCTCTGCATGTTCCTGATAAACTATCACCCACTTCCCCCCCCCGACCCTTTCGGTTTTTCTTTTTAACCATCTGCCTTTTTCAGGGAATTCATAAGTCTCTTAAAGGATCACCCTTTGCTAATTAATGGTACGCAAAGTTTGACAAATCCAACATTTGGCCTCACGGAGGCAGTGAGGGAATCATCAACCCCACTGGGATTCCACTGAGTGCCACGAGGGTAGGTACATTAAACATTAAACAGCTGTGGACCAAAGTGGCGGATGGACCATTCGACTGAGTGCACCACTTGCACAGTTGTGCTGCTAGAATGGCTAAAAGCAACCATCCTGATTGTCCTGAGCCCTCAAGTTGAAATTTTTTTTTTCTAAATCATTTGAGCAAGCTCATCCGCACTGGATCACAGACAAACAAGCACAGCGAGTATTCACATTAAGGAGCTGGAATCAGTTAATTTTGGGGCAATTTTGTTTGTTTTTCACATCCACTCTGAGCACATCAAAGTGATCCAGAGAAGAATGCGTGTGCGTGGGGGGGAGGTGCACAGGCATGCATGCATGTGTGTGTGCATGGAGGAGGGGGTGGGTTGGTGTTGACTGGTGAGTGCTTCAGTGATGACGCGCACTGGGAAGTGTATGTAAACCTTGTGGTGATGGTCAGTCTCTGGGAGTCTTGACCACATTACAAAGGAGGAGGGGAAAAAAAAAAAAACTTTATCTGGTAGACCAACCAGTGAGTCAAAATGACAAATACCCCCCAACCACCGCAAGTCACCATGGTTACTCAGTTACTTAGCTGTGCAAACTGTCCACCTACGCTCATCTGCACTGATCAGTTACATGACGAGAGAACGCACATCAACTCCTTTGTGGAAAAAGTGGCTGGGTGGACTGACAGCCTTGTTTGCCTTGTAGCGTGATTCAGTCGAGGCGAGATAACCGCTAAGACAAAAATATTACTGAACTGCATACACGTCACTGCTGCGGCTTTCTTCTTGTGGCTCCAATTATCCATTTATCTGCAAATAATCCACATGACGAGGCATGTCTTCAGAAACAGAACGCAGTATTTGCAAGCGACCTGCTTACTAAGGAAGTAATTCTCCAGTTTTAAGACATTAGTAATCAAGCTGCTGTCAAGCTTTGTCCCGACTGTCTGCCTTTCAGTTGGCGTTTGCGTGTTCTATCCATGTCTGCGTGGGTTCTCTCCGAGTAATCTGCTTCTTCCCACAGCCCCAAAAAAAATGCATTCTAAATTGAGCATAGGTGTGACTGACTGTGTTAGAATGGCAACCTGTCCAGAGTGTACCCTGCCTCACCCCCCCCCCCACCACCACCACCCTGGATCAGAAGAAGCTGGATGGCTGCTAAAACTGTCTAGAATCCATAGTAAACCAATTATAAACAGCTCTGAGCCGTGCTTAGCTTGTCAGATGAAAGAATTTGATGCTTCTCTCTGCCTTTATATTGCTACTAATTAGACATCTTGACCTACATCACCAAGTCATCACAATCTCTATATAATCATGACAATTATTCACCGATTTGCTGATTAATCAAAATTCATTCATAATGAATAAAAACAGCTAATTTTCTTCTATCCATGTACTGTCACACTTCATCAGCAACATATCACATTTGACATCAGTTTGGGCTTTCTCACAGGATGCAAATCTTCCAATAAAACCACAAACTATGAGTAATTTTTTTCAATTACTCTCACTTCCCCTCACTGCCGCTGTGGCCTCATTGCGCCTTTGCATGTTTTCACTTCCCAACCAGTCTGTATTCTTCTTCACCCTTCCCAACTTTAACCATCAAAACCCCCTGGCAACATATACAGCAACAATACAGTAGATAAACATTTTATAATCATGGTATGCTGCTAAATTTCAATCTGACTAAACCCAAAATTGTCCACATTCAGTGGTTAACATCTGCTGATGCTGTCCCACTCTGATTGGCCCTGCCTGTTCTTGCATTTATGTAAGAAAAACAATCATTTGAAATGATGCTCACTAGCACAATCATCCTGCACACACTGCAGCAGGAATTCCAGATATGTGGCTGATGAGAATATCCCATTCACAGCAGAGCAGCTCCTTATCTTTGCTGCATGTTTAACTACGTATTCAATGGTGAGTAAACACCACATCGTAAAAAGCCTCTGTGGCCTCGAGCACCATCACCACTGAAGTGCACACACAGTTCTCTATTCAGCACCAGTCTCTCTTTTTATTACTATAGACACTGTTTGTTTATAGGGTAAAGGGGACATATATATCATCTACATAAAATACATTGGTCCTGATTATAAAAGCATTCAGCATACATATATAATAGCACAGTATAATATAAAAATGACTTTGTTAAACATCATGTTTTTGAAATGTGGTGGGCTGGTTTCTACATCTGTCAGGCCACACAAGGTCAGTGTTACAACATACTCGCTGTGTTGTGTGCAGGAGCTTTTGCGCACACACACACACACACACACGGAACCATTTTTTGTTTTAAACTGTGAAAAAGGGAAAGTCAAAGGATCTAAATGGAACAATCACATGAAAGGATGTTTTGCAGCCTCTAAATGACTAACTAGCTGTGATTAATATACAATATTAAATAACCAGGGTATGCAAAAGTGCTAGTTTTCGAATACGACTTAGAGTGGCATTGCTTTTAAGCACAGTAGAACAGCAGCCACTAAAGAAGGGTTATTTCTAAGAAACTTCACACTTTGAGAAACTAGTGCAACAAGAATGTGGCCAAATATTTATTAGCGCATGCTTTCAAATCAATTACATCAGTTTATTATTTACCAAACCAAATTCTTTAAGAGGCAGACAATTAAATTAGCAAAATAAAATGACAAACCATCCTCCCTCAAAAAAATAAAAACTGATGTAATCATCCAACTGCCCAGCCCTATTAGAGAGTCTCTCAGTTCAAAGTTTTTGAGATGGCCCAGTGAAAAACATTCCCCAAACCAGCACGCACAATCCTCAAAAAGACATTTAATCCAAAAGTGAACTGAAGAAAATCAGACCTGTTCTAACTTTATCCATAACAAGCAGAGAAACCTGAGAAACTGGTATAGCTGTTGCAATGTTAGACAGTTAGCTGATGGGTGTATCGCTTTTGCTCAGACTGATCGATTGACATGAAATTTTGTCCAGTACCCCGTCACAAGACGAAACCTGGTGTCAGGAACTGGATGATTGATCGGGGGAGGAGATCTGCAGTTTTCACACACCAACAGTGATAGGTTGCCAGTTTTCAGACAAACCCATGTGTTACTGATCTGTGTGCAAGACTTTCCAGAACACCCAGATTACTTCAGAGCCGTTAAAATAATGTGAAGGTACAGAACAAAAGAGCTGTGATTAACCCAAACTCAAACCACTGAAGCCCCCCCCCTCCCCTGCACACAAGCTCAAACTTGAGATTTCTTAATCACGTGACTGTTACTGCCTGCCGTTACCTGCATATTCAGTGATGGAGTAGGACAGGTAGAATCCGCGTCCAGTATGGTGGGTCCCACTCATGAACTGCACAGTGGCCTGGTTCCCAGTGGAATTGATCAGATGTTCAACCTTCAGACCCAAACCGCAGTACTTCACTGTTAAACAGCAATGGCACACAAAGAGACTGGTTAGTTACACCGGTAATAATAATCAGATAATAATCAATAATCAGAATGTCAAAGAGGAAGTAGCTCATCCGGCTCACGATCCGTCACAACTGTGTGAAAAACGATAAATGTGACCTTGACATTGAGCACAAGTTGGGTGAAGACCCATTAGGTGATTAACATATGCACATTACACTCGAATCTGACCAATATCCTAGGAGTAGCAGCAATTCTTGTGACTTGTGAACAAAAGGTCAGACAACAGATGCCTGGCTGTGGCATAAGCTCATCGTTCCTCAGGCCGGATAGGCTAAAAAAAAAAATTTTAAAAAAAAGGCTTTTTTTTTTAAAAGCCAATATTTAAATATTTGAAAGACATCAAATGAAATGTTAAAACGGATTATTTTAAAAATGTGTTATTTGATTTAGCAATATAATTCTTCATACCATTTTCTGTTCTACAAAGTTACAGATCTGATGCGAAAACAAAAGAAACCTGGGAATAAAGAGGATCGGAGAGGCTGCTGTGAATAATCTGTGCTGTAACAAATTAGAAAAGACCAACATTGAAAACATACACATGACTTTAGTAGGCTTTATATTCACTATGTATCAGGCACTGACTGTAACTTTAACATATTAAACTGCCAAAAACGACCCATTTAAAATATTCCACCCTTGGCTCAAAAACATGGCTGAGATCAGGGAGAAATCTGACTAATAACTTACAGTGACGAGGTTATAACAGTGAAAGTTAATATGTCCTCCAAATCCAGATACTTAACTCCTTTACTGTAATAACCATATTTCTTCTGTGCCTTTAAACAGATAATGAACAAGTTAATGAGATTTAAGAAGACTGGGTTTGCTTAGAATAGGCTAGCTCATATGACGTGTTTTACGACTTCATCTGAAGGAAAAGGTGTTTGCAGACATCACTGAGAAAAAGAAGCTGCAAAAGAATTAAAATACTGAGTTGATAACAACACAGTCTCTCCAGTAAAGTATTTAAAAATTTGCAAGACAAGTGACAGAAGAAAAGAAAGCTGGAGAAAAATGGCTACGCTCTCTCTCATCTTTGGACGCCGGCCAATCATGACAGAGAGTGGGTGTGAATGTTGAACTGTCGATTTCAGAAAACTATCAGACTCTGTCACCCAATATCCAGTGTTGGAATGACGCACTGGGAAGGGGTTTCCAAAGATCAGTCCAAAATCTGACAAAAACACATCACAGACTAAACTACTGACTCATAGCTAAACAAATAGGATTCCCTTACTCTGTATGGTGCACCACATTCTGATTTTGCAAAGACATCATTTGGATTTGCCCTCTACGACACATCGAGTCCAAGTTTAACATCTGTCACCCTCACCAATCTCGCTCCTGTTTGGTCCGATGCCATTGTAGGAGGCGGAGGTAGTTGACCTGGCAGTCACTGTCTTCTATGTCCAGTAAAGCAAAGAGAAAATGGATCCTCTTGCCATGAGGCACACTGACCTCCCACTCACACACAGTGTTGTTTGGGTACGTCCTCGGGTACCCCAGAGAGGACAGAGTCCCACTCTCAGGGCCAAGTACACTGGGACCACAGCCATCACCTGCAGGACAACAAAAACACAGTTTCAGGAAACACAGAGCAGATGGCAAGGACAAGCAAAAAGCATGTACAATTTACACAGGAACCATGTAAATTACAGAAATAACAGCACGTTTGTTAAGGTAAGAGTAGGTAACAATAACTCGAACAACCACTTGTTACAACCAAGGTGTGCAGATGAGCATCTCTGTGTGCGTGACACATAAAAACTTGAAGCAGATGGGCTACAGCACTGGAAGACCAGACGAGGCATCACTCCCGTCAGCTAAGAACAGGAAACTGAGGCTACAGTTTGCACAGGCTCACCAAAAATTGCACAATACAAGATTGGAATGATATTGGCTGGTGTGATGAGTCTCAATTTCTGCCGCAATATTCGGACGGTAGGATCAAAATATGGTGTAAACAACATGAAAGCGAAAAGCCATCCTGCCTTGTATCAACAGTTCACGCTGCTGCTGGAGGTGTCGTGGTGCAGGGGATATTTTTTTGTACACTCAGGCCCCTAAGCCTACTTTTGTATTGTAGTGTTGCTGGCCACATCCATCCCTTCATGACCACAGTGTACCCATTCCAGCACGTTAACGTGCCATATCACAAAGCTCAAATCATCTCACACTCCACAGAGCACCTTTGGGATGTGGTGGAACGCGAGATTTGCATCATGCACGTGCAGCCGATAAACCTGCAGCAACTGTGTGGTATTATCGTGTCAATATGGACCAAAATCGCTGAGGAATGTTTCCAGCACCTTTATGAATCTGTGGCACAAAGAATTGAGGCAGTTCTGAAGGCAAAAGGGGGTCAAACCCTGTACTTAGCAAGATTTGGGTTTTTTTAGGAGAACATAATGCAGAAAAGGCTGTTTTGGGGTGATTTTAGTGCTGGCATCATCACTTCTTGAAAGTTAATGAACAATGACCAATTTCTCATTTCAACATAACTCCTACCATACTTCATGTATCCATACCCTGAATACAAGATAATCAGATGTAATGACACTTGAAGTTCTTCACCAACAAAAAAAAAAAAAGAGGCAACTTTACACACAGCAAAATAATAGTTTGGTCAGCAACAAAAACAACTGTTTGATGCTGCCTATTAAATTATGTAATCCAATGCAGTAATGGTATTCAGTGAAGAGGTAGGTATTACTTTTCGTTTAGTTTTTATAGACAATAAAAACTTTGGCAGTTGTCCAGAGAACACCACATAAACTTGGAAGTTAACAATCACATGTGAGATGATTTAAAGATTCTTTTTTTTTTTTTAATTAAAACATTTGTTTTAATAGAAGTGAGTGTGTGTGCGAGCCTGAGCCTGTGGCTGTTGTGTGGCTCTGAGATAACACTAAGCAGTCACGCTTCATGGTGTTAACGCGATGTTCTGCCGACCTGGAGTTACGTAAGGGCCTCTCTCTGTGGACATTATCCAGATGAAGAGGACAAAAACAAAGCAGCTTCCCTCACCCTGACTCACAAAAGTTACTGAGCAACTTCATGGTCCTTTACAGGAGTGCACACTACCTTCACACAAGGATGGCTTTAAAAAACAAAGAACAAATATTTCTATAATCACACCCATCCATTAATGAGAACGTACAGTTTAAGTGAAATGTAAGTTATGACACACCGTGTCCACGTGTTTACAGCATTACCCCCACTGCTACCCCACCCCCAATCTTTGGCCACCTGAGGCCTGTCGACTCTAAAATAAATAAATAATATTAAAGGTATTTAGCTACAATATAGTGCCCAGTAAGCATGCTCCAACCAAAATATATCGTTACCCGGAGTTGTTATATTAGCTTTAAGGTGCAAATTGGGCTACCTGAAAAGAGAAACAAGGCCACAAGCACCCAAACGTGCTGTCCTCACGTAGAGCCCTCACAACCAGACTCCATTAAAAAAACCTGTCAATTTAAAGGGAAGTGGCGCACCGGGAAAAGCAAATAAGTAACAGACTGTGACTTTCACCTTTCACCAAAACGTTTAAAGCTGCGCGTTAATTCAGCGAGCACTCAATTTATGAAGCAGCAGTTATTTCGCAACAGTATCAGTTTTTAGGAACCGGTTTGCCTGGTTTTACTACAACCGTCTCCCACCAACAAAACATACAAAACGACGGGCGGTGGCAAGCTGCGCTCAACTCCACGTACACACGGCCATGTAAGGTAGGTTTGAGTTCGGCGGACCACAACAACACACTTAAAACATCCCACCAAACATCGACACGTCTGTGTTTACACTTGAAATCGGCACGGCCGCGTGTTCCTGCGGTTGGACACGGCTCCTCCGGTTGGCACCGCAGCTGAGTGGCACAAACCTTTCTGCGCTCGACAGCTTTCCGTGGTGAGAATGATGAGTATCGACAGGACGAGAACCCCGGCCCCTGTCGCTCCCCTGCCCACCATTACCGCTCTGCCCATAGCAGCCTGCAGTCTGAATGCATAATGCTCGCTTCCTGGCCGGCTGCTTCAACCTGTACCGTGGAAATAAAAAGAAAAGAAAATCTTCATCTCTTCGAGTCCGCGGGTGGTTTCTTCCTGAGGATTTTTTTTCTTTCCTTTTCTTTTCTTTCCTTTTGGCTTATCTTTTAACAATCCAGTGGTTTGCGACAAACACACTATGGAGGTAAACGCTCCACTCGCGTACACACACACATCCAATCTGTGGAGCTACTTCCTCCCGTCCACCGAGGCTCCTCCTCCTGGATTTGGGATACCCGAGTCCCCCAAGTGGTCTAAATGGTCCTGTATTTCCCGCAAGCACCCCGCCTTCAGCACCTGCTGCAATCTTATAATAAAAAGTTCCCCAAAAATCCTCCCGGTTACCAAAACGAAACAGTTAGGCAGCACGCTGCAGACCCCACAATCAGTATTTCTGCTTTCTTGTTAAATCAGACACCCCCACTCATACGAAATTAAACCCTTTACTCAAGTAAAGGTCCTGCAGAGAGTAGCCTGCTCAGGTTTCAAAAACAAAAGGATTCTTTCTGAGAATCTTTTTCGCACACGTTTGGACATGTCAGAGCAGGAAAAGCAAAAGTTTCAATCATAACGGATCGTATCCTGCTATGACAAGTCAGAGTATCTGTATCATAAAGTCATATTGTTCTTTCCCACTATTAAAATATTGAATAGGATTTTAAAGTTGAAAAAGGTCCAGATCGTGTTGGGTTTTACAGATTAAAGAGTTCAGCATGAAGAAGGTACTGTAAAAAAAAAAAAAAAAAAAGGAAATACATTTAAAAAATATGGGAAAAAAACAACCATTAATTATATAGTTTATTTTCACAATGGTCTTTTAATATTTTATTAACATGTTTTTATTTCACATTTCAGCATGGTTTTATCTCATAAGGTCCCTTTCTTTACTTTCATAAAGTCTTTCTTTTTTCCAAAGTAAATAATACTATATTCTACAGTATATATTGTTTAAAACAATAAAAACACTAGTAATCTAAATGAAAATTAAGTAATAATGCTGTTATTGAAAATGCAGTAATAATACTGAGAACAAATTTGCCAGAACCCAGCTGCCATTAAGTTTTTGTAAAATATATAAAACATGTGCACTTCTTTGTTCTATGTCATGTAAAAAAAGAAAGTTCTCACAGGACTCTATGCAGTCCTGTGAGAACTCAGTGAAGCCCCTGATTCAGTAGTTTGTAGAACCACCTTCAGTAACAACAATTTGAAGTAATAATTGTCTGTATGACTTTATCAGTCTCTCACATCCTTTTTTTTCCCGTTTTGCAGGCATTTTTTTATGCAGAGCTCTCTTAGCCATTCTGTTGTAGATTTGCTGCTGTGCTTGTAGTCATTACTCTGTTGCACTGACAAATTTCGACCAAGCTTTAGCTGTCAGACAGATGGCCTCACATTCGACTCGAGAATACTTTGGTATACAGAGGAGTTCATGGTTTATTCAATGATTGCAAGGTGTCCAGGTTCTGTGGCTGCAAACCAAGCCCAAATCATCGCCCCTCCACCACCATTCTTGACAGTTGCTGTGAGGTGTTTGTACTGATATGCTGTGTTTGGGTTTCTCCAAATGTGGTGCTGTGCTTTCTGGACATTGTTCCAGAAGCATTGTGGTTTGTTCAGATGCAACTTTGCACACTTGAACTGTGCTGCCATTTTAGAGAGAAGAGGCTTTCTCCTGGCAACCCTTCCAAACAACCCAATACTTGTTCATTTTTCTTCTAAATGTGCTGTCATGAACTTTAGCATTTAACATGCTAACTGAGGCCTGTACCATCTGAGGTGAAGCTCCTGGGTTTTTTGCAATTTCTCTGAGCATTGCGCGGTGTGACCTCTGGGTGAATTTGCTGGCATGTCATTGGCATTGTGCTAACACACACTTGAAAGACCAGCAAATTGCCAAAACTTGAGGAGTTAATCAAATTAAATGCATTTGATTTTTTTTCTTTTTTTCCAGGACTGCATAGAGTCCTATAAAAAAGTTATTTTTCACTTGACCATGTGTGCTGTGTGATCACCTTTATATCTTGGTAATTGTTATATGTCACATTTGTAACATCATAACACCATTCATTAGTTTTAAAACATTACACTTTTACATTTACCCTTTCCACTTACATGAATTTATTCATTTAGTTGCTAACATTATTTTTGCTGCTATTTTCCTCTTGAGCTAAACAATTGATAGAGTCCAATATTGCTAAACCTGTAACCCAGTGTCATAAATCACCTTCTATCCTTATTGAAATAAATAAAGGGTTACCATGGGGGAATCAGCAAAGAAGGTGTCCCACTTCTTTGTTTTATGCATATGCAATAAAACAAAATAGCAAAATTACCAGATTGCATTTTATTTATTTTGGTATGAATGCTCATGCTATAGGGCACCTCACAATACCTCTTACCGTGAGCTAAATGTAACCTTCAGTGTAACTGCAAGAAAGTTAAACTGCACTTTTGTCTATAATGTAAACAAAGAAAAAATAAAGTACTCCAGTTAATATGAATCATACTTTATAAATCTAGCCTTTGATGTGATTTCTGGAACTTGAGGGGTCCTGTGTTTTCCTGGATCTGTGTGAGCAAATAACTTTTTTACCCATTATTTATTACACCATTAGTGTATTGTCTGAAAACCCAGATCCCACACAAGAGAATTTACATAATGGGAAATCCAATTATCAAAGAGACTTTACAGAAAGACATTGATTAAGTTTGATTAATGGGTGGTTGGCACACACTGTATCATACACCCAGACTTTGGCTGGACACTGGAGAGGCAAAGAAATATCCACTTATCATTGTTCTCCAACACACCCTCACTTGGCAGAGAGCTCAGATGTGAAGCAGTTTTCCGAGTAACCAATAGTAACATGTAGCAACAAACACAGTTTTTAGCCTGAGTAATATGTTGGATGATTCAAGGTTTTGTTTTATTTTGTTTTGTTTTTTCTTCTGGCTGGCTGGGCCCATGCGGATGCCTGTGTGCGCAGACCAGAGGCAGATGTCATAGAGGGTGTAAGAAAGTATACAATAGCCAGATAGACTCTCATGCTAAAATAGTTCATTTCTGTGGGGAAAAGAAGTGGATTTCTATGTCCACGTCTTCTACCCATGGCCTCCTTTCTTCTCCTTTGCATTCCTTATCCAGATTTCTGTGAGACATTTGCACAAGGGGAATTCCAGTATATTCTCAGTGGCAGACTTATCGAGATGTCCCTTAGCTTACAAATTCCCCTAACAGCTCAATATAGATTACATTCTATATGAACTTTGGGGCCGGAGGATGAATAATTTGAACACATGTCTGGTATAATTCAACCCAGTGGAACATCCCTGCAGCAAATAGCATAATAAAAAAAAATAGATTTTAGCCAATGTGATCTGATGACTCATAGTTTGGGGCTCCATAAACCTCAGTTCACTTCTGACTTTAAGGTCAGTAAAGTTGATCTTTCTTATTGCAACAAACTGGGCTTTGATAAAGCTGGCAAAAAAACAAACCAAAAAAACCCAGCAAAGTTACTAAATCAACCAAGGAAATGCTTCATTTTAAAAATATATTTTCATGTCTATACAAATACATTCAGTGGTCTTTTTCTTAGGTCCACCAGTAGTGTCTGCTGAACCCATCAACTCTGCAGAGGAACATCTATTTACCTGTGATGAAGGCTTGTGGTTGTGACAGGGTAACATTATTGACATCCCTTCAGTTGACTTGTCATATTAACCTGCACCACAGTTCTTTTGGTTGACAGGTGTAGCTCACAGAAAGAAAATAGTTCCTAAATGAAATTGTTCGTATATTTTTTTGTGTGTGTTTTATACTCTGGGCACCACAATGAGAGAGCAATTTAGTGCTATTATATTTGAGAGAAGGCAGACATCTGTACAGCCAGCATCTCCAAAATTGGGCAACTCACATCAGTACATAATAATAATAGGCAGTCCAGTTCAACACCACAACTAACTTCAGCTTGAACACTAAACCTAGGATCAAATTAACACCTCTCACACAGAACGCATCACACTGAAATTTATTTTCTCTCTAGAGGTCGAATATTTGAGCTCGTATTGGGTTGCAGTAGAGTTTACAGTAGAGTAGAGCTGGTGCATGTGCTTAAAGGGTCACCAAGTATTCATTCCTTTTGTTGCACTAAAAAATGTCATTCACAAAAAATGTCATTCAAAAAAGCGTACTATACTGCATGGAGACACAAACTCCATTTTAAACCTCAGACAAATAAACTATTTTAAATGTCCAACAACTGATATACAAATAGATTATTGGCACAACAACCACATTAAAACCATGTCTTTAACCATGTCCTACGCAAACTATCATTTTCTCCTGCATTGTGTTATCTTCCCAAAATCATGTTTATTTGCATAAGAGCAGAAGTCAGGAAGTATCCAGAATAAATGAATATTACAGGGGTGAAAAGTGTGAGGCTCAACTTTACATGTGGTGATTTCTGTGGCCTGAGTTTATGGTGGTATTACTTGTATATATTAATATTCCTAATATTTTACACATTACTAAAAGTAATTCAATTTTTTTCAATTCAATTTTATTTTATTTATATAGCGCCAAATCACAACTAACAGTTGCCTCAAAGCGCTTTGTATTGTAGGTAAAGACCCTACAATAACACAGAGAAAACCCAACAGTCAAAATGACCCCCTATGAGCAAGCACTTGGCGACGGTGGGAAGGAAAAACTCCCTTTTAACAGGAAGAAACCTCCAGCAGAACCAGGCTCAGGGAGGGGGTCATGCTGCGACTGGTTGGGCTGAGGGGAGAGAGACAGGACAAAACACATGCTGTGGAAGAGAGCCAGAGATTAATAATAATGACAAAATACAGAGTGAAGTATAAACAAGTAAATAAGGTGAATGAAAAGAAACAGTGCATTATGGGACCCCCCCCCCAGCAGCCTAGGCCTATAGCAGCATAACTAATGGAGTGTTCAGGGTCGTCTGATCCAGCCCTAACTATAAGGTTGATAAAAAAGGAAAGTTTTAAGCCTATTCTTAAAAATAGAGAGGGTGTCTGTCTCCTGAATCCAAGCTGGGAGCTGGTTCCACAGATGAGGGGCCTGAAAGCTGAAGGCTCTGCCTCTCATTCTACTTTTAAGTATCCTAGGAACCACAAGTAAGCCAGCAGTCTGAGAACAAAGTGCTCTATTTGGGTGATATGGAACTATAAGGTCTTTGAGATAAGATGGGGCCTGATTATTCAAGACCTTGTATGTTAGGAGAAGGATTTTAAATTCTACTCTAGATTTAACAGGGAGCCAATGAAGAGAAGCCAATATGGGAGAAATATGCTCTCTCTTTCTAGTCCCTGTCAGTACTCTAGCTGCAGTATTTTGAATCAGCTGAAGGCTTTTCAGGGAGCTTTTTGGACAGCCTGATAATAATGAATTACAGTAGTCCAGCCTAGAAGTAATAAATGCATGGATTAACTTTTCAGCATCAGTCTGAGAAAGGATGTTTCTAATTTTAGAAATATTGCACAAATGCAAAAAAGCGGTCCTACATATTTGTTTAACTTGCGCATTGAAGGACATATCCTGGTCAAAAATGACTTCTCACAGTGTTACTGGAGGCCAAAGTAATGCCATCCAGAGTAAGGATCTGGTTTGACACCATGTTTCTAAGATTTGTGGGGCCGAGTACAAGAACTTCCGTTTTATCTGAATTTAGAAGCAGGAAATTAGAGGTTATCCAGGCCTTAATGTCTTTAAGACATTCCTGCAGTTTAACTAACTGATGTGTGTCATCTGACTTAATGGATAGATAAAGCTGGGTATCATGTGCATAACAGTGAAAATTTATGCAATGCTTTCTAATAATACTGCCTAAGGGAAGCATGTACAATGTAAATAAAATTGGACCTAGCACAGAACCCTGTGGAACTCTATAATTAACCTTAGTATGTGAAGACGACTCCCCATTTACATGAACAAATTGGAGTCTATTAGATAAATATGACTCAAACCACTGCAGTGCAGTACCGTTAATACCTATGGCATGCTCTAATCTCTGTAATAAAATGTTATGATCAACAGTATCAAAAGCTGCACTGAGGTCCAACAGGACAAGCAGAGAGATGAGTCCTCTGTCAGAGGCTGTAAGAAGATCATTTGTAACCTTCACTAATGCTGTTTCTGTACTGTGATGAATTCTGAAACCTGACTGAAACTCTTCAAATAAACCGTTCCTCTGCAGATGATCAGTTAGCTGTTTTACAACTACTCTTTCAAGGATTTTGGAGAGAAAAGGAAGGTTGAAGATTGGCCTATAATTAGCTAAGACAGCTGGGTCAAGTGATGGCTTTTTAAGTAATAACAGTGTATTTCCACAGTTGATGTTAAAATACTTCTGCTGTGCAAAAAGTCATCTTCTTGATGACCAGAAATTGCTTTTATATGATTTTCTCGACTGGAGTTGCATTAGTGTTTTCTGGATTTCTGAACCATTACGTTTCTTTAAAGAGCTTCCAAACATTAATATTTTTAACCAGATGCTGTTCTAAATCCACTGATAAACTGCTTCAGAGAGGACCTCTGTTGCAAAAGTGCATATTTTGAGAGAAGGTATTATAAGAATACCTGGTATTATAACAAGTTGGCAACTGTCCTACATCATATTTTTATGCATACACATGGCATCACTTTCTGTATTGCCTCACATAAATTTCAAAATATACAAGCCAAAATATTTGACAAATCTGACATATACTCACTTCTGAATAGTACCTTATCCCAATGGATGCTATTTCCAAAAGAGCAACCCAAATGATGGTTGTAAAGTATTAAGGTATATATACACAGCATTGAATTTGGCTTAGAAAACACTGAGCATGATTTCTCAGGCTCTGCAGAACCCAGTGCCCTAATGCGGATTATATTACACTTTTTAATGTATCACTATTTTCCACAGTGGTGAAAGAAGTAAATGAGATCCATAAGTGTTTGAACAGTGACACGTTTGTTTGTAGTTTTCTCTCTGTACACCACCACAGTAGATTTCAAAATGAACAGACAGGATGTAACTGAAGTATCCAAATATTTATGGAGCTGATTGTATACCATACTGCATAATTTGTATACATACAGATCATAGACTGTACATAACGGATGGAAGTAGCCACCTTGACATCACCCATGGTTTTGGAAGGAGTTGAGCCATTGCGTGTCAGGCAGCATAACAGGATCAGGATTAGTCAATGTTAGCAGTAGTGACAGTCGGTCTGAGGATGCAACATCATTTTCTGTTATTGGTTTGTTAAATACATATTTCTCTGGTTCAAAAGTCAAACACATGGTGCCCAGCTGGGTGAATGTGTTTGTAACTCCATGAAAAATAGGTTCATAAACTGAATTTCAATTGGATTGTTTTTTCATGCCTAAAGAGCAATAAAAACATTCAGGAAAAAAATGTTGACTGAGGTTCTCATAATTCATGGATGAAAGGCTTTAAATGTTATTATATATAATGAGTCATATTACTTTAATTTATTTGACTTAAGTTGAATTTTGAATGCATGACTTGTAACAGAATGCTTTTTAATGATTAATGATTTTCTCTGAGCATCTGTTCTGCTGCCGTTAACTTGATATTTAACAGCAGCATTAAACTAAATATGTAAAATGAAACAATCAGGATTTTCTTTTTTATTATTTTCCAGTAACTTGAAATGCTTAAAGCAAGTAATATTAGTAGTATTGATAGTTTTTGAGACTATTAATTGCAAGTTGGTGAGACAAAGTTTCACCAGCAGATTCCAGTGTCTCTCAAGAGAAATTGGAAGCAGCTATATTTACACACACACACACACACACACACACACACACACACACACGCACACGCACACGCACACGCACACACACACACACACACACACACACACACACACACACAGAGTTATCATAGATTTGTTTTACACTCCTATTTCCTCTCTTGTATCTGAAAGAGACAATAAAAGGTGACACTTTGATATTAATTTCTCTTCTAAGTAAAAATAAATAAATTCAGCCTTCAAAAAGTATAAACTGGAGATCCTATGGCACGACTTTCTATGTGATATTTGTTGAGGGAAATTAATGGAATTTCCTTCAGATGTTTGAAGTCTCAGCATGTAGCTGTTCTCGCCTGCTGAGCTGAAGAATGTCAGCAGATGCAGGGGAAACCTGATGGTATTCTAACACACTCAGCTGTAAAGGGAGGACTGGACTTTAAAGAATTCAGCCAGGAAGCTATAGTGACCACAGGGTCGGAGGTTTCCAGTGACCCCAGCCTCGGGGCATTCTGAAGCAGAACCTATAGGCTGACACTGGAACGTCATGATAAAGCACAAAAAAGTATAGATCACATTAGTGTATGAAATCCACGATAAGAAGTTCCTTTTATTCAGTCCTTTGTGCTGATAACCTTTGCTGGTGTTCTTGTTTAAGGTTATCTGTTTTAGTCTTACACATAAAATCTGTGCACTTCATAACTTCTCCACTGGGAGTCAGCATAGGGCACAAGAAGTGTTTTACCATGTGCTATGAACATGTAAAAACATGCACTATAAATATAAAGATATTTATTAAAGGTATATTTAAATGTTCCAGACATGACAGTTTATCAGTATTTCTTGATAATTCCTCGCTACAGGAAATACAGTTTAGGTTAAGAGTTGTTAGATGTTGTTTAATGCACATGTGTATGCAGACACGCAAAGTGAAAAGATATGAACATTTTGGAGAACAGTGTTAACACATTTGAGAATGAGTTATTTTGCGACTGAACATTTGGCATACAAATTTTATAAGTACAAGATGGGACATTTGTAATTAAATAGTGTTGCAGAATGTGAAATTAAAATCCATTCTGCCAAACAAAAACAAAAAAATTAAATTTCAATTTTACCCAATGGCTAAATCATATGGGTGAAAATGCCATCTGCAGAGAGTTCAGATGGTTGGACCTTTACTAACTTTCATTCTCACTTTCCCTTTTCTCTACATTTCCTGTCTGTTTAACTGGCAAATGAGGTCTTCTTCTCCTCCTCCTCCTTCTTCTCCTACCTGGCAGGAGTTCTGTATTCAACATTCTTTGTCCAACACATCCACTATCCCTCCTCTGCACATGTCTAAACTATCTCAGCCTTGCCTCTCTAAAATTGCCTTTCTGATCGCTCCCAATGAAAATCTTAACATCTCCAGCTCTGCCACCTTCAGCTCTGTGTCCTGTCTTTTTGTTAGTGCCACCATCACCAGACTGTCTTGTAAACCTTCCCTTTCACTCTTGCTGCTATCCTTCCATTGCAAATCACCCTGCCTGCATCCTCTTCTTCACCTCACTTGTGTGCTGTCTGTTGCTTTTCATGGTTGACTACAAGGTATTTAAATCCATCCACCTTCACTACCACTTCATCCAACTTGCTCCAGAATTCTTCTTTCTTTTCTAACTTTCAATCTGTGGAGCATACACACTGGCAACATTCAACATCACCCCTTTGATTTTCAGCTCATGAGTCTGTCTGAAACTCTGTTCCCCTCCAGTGGAACAGTGTTGCTGTTCACCTACTCTTCCTTCAAGATTACTCCTACTCCATTTCTCTTGCTACACCATGGTGGAAGAGTTTGAATACACTTCCAGTGCTCCTGGCCTTGCTTTTCTTCCGCCTGGTCTTCTGTCCACACATCTACCTTCCTTCTCTCCATCATATCAACCACCTCTCTCTTTACTAGTTATAGTCCCTACATTTAGAGTACTCTTACCTCCAAATTCCTGCTCTCTGATTGCCTCCTAACACCCTCTCCTTCTCCTTTGTCTTCAACCAACAGTAGCACAATTTCCACCAGCACCCTGTTGGCCAGCAGCATTGTAGATGGTCGATGTTGATCCCCACACGTTTGATTTGGCAACAATTTTATGCAGGAAACCTTATCTAATGCAACCCTCCCTATATATCTAAGCTTGGGACTGGCACTGGGAGTGCCCCACCTGTTATAAATTAATCCATAAAGGGAAATTTCAAGTTATCTTTGTGAGTTTGGGTTTGGTGTAAGTTGGCTTGCATGTACAGACATTTTATGCATCTTTGTGAATGTCATAAGATGATAACAGTAGGTTATTTCTAATGTGAGCCCTGTGATCATTGCTGTTAAGTGCTAAAAGACTTCTGGCCACACTGTGCATGTTCCAGTTTTGATGTGATCCAAATAATTTTGTTCCCTTCAGATTTATGTTCAAAAAAATAAAAGTAGCTTTGGCAGACAGTTGAAGTTTAATGGGTGTGATTTTTCAGTGTTTTCAGTGTTTGCATATTATATGTCTTTCTTCATCCATCATCACAGACGTTGGGCACAAGAACAAGACGAGGATCTGCGGTTTTGTGGCAGGACACACGGTTTCTAGCTAATGTTTTATGTTCCATTAAACAAACATATGAGACCTGATGAGTCAGTATCCTGCCTGTGGCCTTATGGGAGTCATGGTTGGTGGTCCACCCATGTATGAACGGTGTCTGTTCACACCACAGCGCCCTCCAGGGACACTCAACACAAATACATACTGTACATCACATACTGAGCTTCCTACATACCTCCTCATTCAAATAGACAGCTTATGGCAGACACACCAACAGTGGTAATCAGACCCAGTGCACAGATGGCTGTTTTTTAACTTGACAATTTTGCTGTACTTTTCATGGAAACCTTGGAAACAAACTCTTTGACTAAATAATCCTAGGACCTCCAAACCAAACCAGGGATGACTAATTGAAGGGTGTCACTTTGCCTTCACATGGCTCCCATATTCACTGGAAGAATAAATCATTAAACACTTGAACAAGGAGCTCATTCTGCATTCATGTGCACAGAAATGAAAAGACATCCTGTAACGATTTATCAGGTATATACAGGAAATATGTTTAAACATAGCAAGTGTAGAGCTCCCCTGATGCACTGTTCATAATAAAGGAATGCCACTCTCCAGACTAAATTCTTGCTTATTGTAAAAAATCTGCTATAATTACTTATAAACTGCTGTTCACATCCACATTCACATCATTAAACTTCTCTCTTAATAATTATGTACCTGTCCAACTTTTCCTTGTATTCATAAATGTGCAGTATCTCTAAAATTAGAAACATCCTCTCTCAGAGTGCTGCTGAAAAGATAATTCATACATTTATTAGTTCTAGGCTGGACTGTTGTAATTCATTATTATCAGGCTGTCCAAAAAGCTCCCTGAAAAGCCTTCAGCTGATCCAAAATGCTGCAGCGAGAGTGCTGACAGGGACTAGAAAGAGAGAGCATATTTCTCCCATACAGGCTTCTCTTCATTGGCTCCTTGTTAAATCTTGAATTGAGATTAAAATCCTTCTTCTCACTTGCAAAGTCTTGAATAATCAGGCCCCATCATATCTTTGTGACCTATAGTACCGTATCACCCCAATAGAGCACTTTGCTCTCAAACTGCTGGCTTACACCTACCACTTTGGATTTGGGAGACAGACACCCTCTCTACTTTTAAGATTAGGCTTAAAACTTTCCTTTTTGATCAGCCTTATAGTTAGGGCTGGATCAGGTGACCCTGAACCCTCCCTTAGTTATACAGTTATACTGCTGTAGCCCTATGCTGCTGGGGTGTTCCCATGATGCACCGAGTGTTTCTTTTCATTCACCTCTTTTTCCTCTGTTTATGCACCACTCTGCATTTAATCACTAGTTATTATTAATCTCTGGCTCTCTTTCACAGCATGTCTTTTGTCTTTCTCCCCTCAGCCCCAACTGGTTGCGGCAGATGACTGCCCCTCCCTGAGTCTGGTTCTGCTGGACTGTTGGGTTTCCCTGTAATTATTGTAGTGTCTTTACCTTACAATGTAAAGCACCTTGAGGTGACTGTTTGTTGTAATTTGGTGCTATATAAATTAAATTAAATTGAATTGAATTGAATTGAATTGAATTGAATTGAATTGAATTGAATTGAATTGAATTGAATTGAATTGAATTGAATTGTGTAAATAGTCTTAGCAACATTCACTTATCTCCATGTCTGATGATAATATGCTAATTGCGCTTACTACTGCTTTGGATTGCACCTCTGTGCTTCTCTTAGTGGATCTCGTTCATGCTTTTCATACCATATATCACTGTACAGTATTCTCCTACTCAGATTGGAAAATCCTTGTGGCGATATGGTGATGTGAAATAAGTACATCAAGGCTCTCTTCTAGGCCTTCTGCTTTTTTCTATTTAAATTTCACTTCTTGGTAACATAATACAGAAATGTAAATATTTATTTCTACACTGATGATACTCAGTTTTTTTTGTGTCTAATTCTCATTTGAATAAAATATTTGCTTTCCTATTTCGAACATGTTGAAAGAGCTGAGAAGCAGTAGTCACATAGATACCAGTAACTCTGAATGTTTGTTTGACTGCTATGAATAATGGTGTGACATTTGATCACACCATATTTTGATCAGCACAGTTAAGATGACCTTTTTCCCATTTTTATGATATACTGTAAGTCACATGCATTCTTTTCTGGCTAATACAGAGTTCAATGTGGCTTTGTTTTGTGCTGCATGCCGCTAAGGTTTAGAATGATGCAACTAGAATTTTGACTAAAACCATAAACTTTGAGGTGCGTCTGACAGCTTACATAACTAAAAATTATTATGTACCCGCAAACCTGTTTGGTCACTTTTAACCCACTGCATCCTCTTTGCTAAGAACACTGCCCCCTCTGCATGCTGGTTTAGCTCACAGGTTGAACTAGTGACCTGGGTTTGACTCTGACCTCAGGCCCTTTGCTGCGTGTCTTCCTGTTTCTCCTCTCATCTTCACTGCACTATCAAATAAAGATGAAAAGTCCAAGGAAAACCTTTTATTGCAAAAGAAAGAAAAACTCACTCCGGTCTGTCCTCAGAGTTAAAGTAAAAAGTCAGAGGGGCCTTTATTTGATCACATCCCTGTCCACTGGAGTGACCTCCGAGATGATACCAGAAGGTCTGACTTTGCTTGCTCTTAGGTTAAATCTAACCTTTCATTTAATTAATCTTTAATATAAGTAATTGCTTATATTTGTAATACTTTTAAGGTTTTATATAATTTCTTTCTGACAGTTTAGCGGTTTATCTCTGTGACTCTGTTAGAGTATAGTCCTTCCAGTTCTGCTGATGAAAAAGTTGGGACCTTCCTGAAAGCCGCAGCATCTCTCTAAACCTATTTCTGTGGTCTCCCTAAAGCACATGTGCATCCAGCTCTTTGGGGTTGCTTACCTTCTGTTATCTTCTTTGTATTTTCTCATCCCTATCTTCTCTTTTCAGTCAGACTTCTCTGTGCTGGACTTCCTGGGAGTTTTTTCTGTCCCTTGGCTGTTGATGTATCAAGATGTTTCAGTGTGGATCTTCATCCTCCATTAGCTTCAGAATTGCCTCTTCTATGTTTGTGTCATTCCTTTCCCTAGTTAATGCAAATGTGAAAAAGCTCTCCTGTTTCCAATATGGCATCCAAAAGTTGCTTGACATCTACATGAATATATTTTAATATATCTTTCTATTACAATCTTACCATCCTACTGGAAGAAAGGATCAAAAATCTATATTTACCCATCTTGAAGGTTGTTCTTCCTGAGGGTATTTTAAAAAAATTATTATCAGTTTTTATTACTTTCATTTAACTTTAATTTAACTTCTTTCCTGTCTTTTTCTCCTTTTTTAGTTGCTTATCTGACCTCCGAGTGTCCTCTAGTATTTATTGCCAGCATAGACAAACTGTGTTTGTCCATCAGGGTTATACACACTGCTGCCTTTTCAGCCAAGAAACACCAAAGAATGGACACCAACCATTCAGAATACCAACAACTCCAGAGAACAGCAGAATCCAAACACACAAATCAGTTGCTCAGTCCACAACATCGCACAGAAAAATGTCCCCTCAGGCAAAGTCTCTTTGTGAATCATCTAAACCAAACCTGCTCATTCCAGTATGCCACAGGCGCTTCTTTTTTTTTTCGTCTAGAGTTTGTTAAAGAACATAAAGAAAATGCAAACATAAGAGACAGTTTGTGTAATTAGTAAAACGACTCATGACTCACACACAGGGTGGGTAATCCCTGCATGGCCCCTGATGCCGCTTTTCATTTGTTGTTGCTCTGACTGCAACAACAGGAGCATTCATGTGTTGTGTTGTGTTTGCTTCCTTTCATATCAATGCCGCATGTTATATGAGAACATGAACTGGCTATTCGGTTCTCATGTGCATTTATTTTAAATTATAAAAAAAAACATTTATTGCAGCCTTGAACTGCTGCCTGCTGCCACTTCTTAATATTTAAGCTAATTGTCCCTGTAAATTATTTTACAGAGTGTATATGAGAGAGATCAGCTTGCCTAGGTAACATAAAAAGGGTGCACTCTGTCAGTTCTAATTCTTAACATATCAGGGCATTAAAAAGAAATCTTGTCCTTACCAAATCTTAAAATTAGATAAATTTGACCTTAGATGAACAACGGCACACAAGATATTGCACAGTATCCCTATTTATTTAACAAAATTGAAGCCAAAATGAACCAGAAATCAAAAATCAGGTTGAGGTCTGGAGTTTGATTGGGTCATTGTAACACACTGATTCTTTTCTTTTTCAAGCATTCTGTTGTAGATTTGCTGTGATTGGAATCATCATCCTGTTGCATTAACCAATTTTGGCCAAGCTTTAGCTGTTGGACAGATAGCCTCGCATCTGACTGTAGAATACAGAGGTGTCCAGGTCCCGTGGTTGCAAAACAAGACAATATGTGCTTGGGTTTCTCCAAATGTGGTGCTGTGCTTTATGGACATTGTTCCAGAAGTCTTGTGGTTTGTTCAGATGTAATTTTGCAAACCCAGTCAGTGCTGCCATGTTGTTTTCAGAGAGAAGAGGGTTTCTCCTTGCTACTCTTCCAAGCAAGCCATACTTTTTCAGTTTTTGAGGCCTGTAGAGTCTGAGATGTAGCTCTTCGGCTTTTTGCCGTTTCTCTGAGCATTGCACGGTCTGACCTTGGGGTTAATTTGCTGGGATGTCTACGCCTGGGAAGATTGTCTTGAATGTTTTCCACTTGTGAATAATCTTTCTCACAGTAGAATAATGGACTTAAAACTGTTTGGAAATGGAATTATAACTCTTCCCAGATTAGAGACAACAACTGCTTCTTGTGTTAACACACACCTGAATGCTCCAGACCAAAAAACTGCCAAAACATCTGCTTTTATAGCGATGCCTACACTTTCTGATGATCAGCTAATCAAATGCGCAGTTCGGTTTTTCTGGTCTCTCAGCACACTACATAGATTTAAAGGATATAATTCATGTACCCTAATGTTTTACAAGCTGTGGTCCTGGTTTGGATTCAAGGCAGGAGTTGAGTTTGCAGATTCTGAAACTGAAGCAAATCTCTTTCATACCTTATAAAAAAAAATCTTGCTAAGTGTTCAGTTATATGTAGTCATGACTGAAGGCCCAGGGCTTTTCTTGTGGCTGAAATGTGGAGGGAACTGAACTGGGCTAGCTGCTTTGCTGCCCGGGATCCTCTGCTGGCTGTCTGGATGCATTCCTTGTCCAGGTGGTGTGTATTTTCTTTTCATTCTTCATGAACCTCCTCCATGTAAACTATCCCTGGCCAAATTCATTCACTATTCAAGCACACAGTAAAAAAAGTTTAATCTCTCTGGCAAACCATCCATGACTTTATGTTTGTAAGATATTCCAGTGAAATCTTCTGCACCTTTAACCTGTTTCAGAGGAAGGAGGAAAATGAATGTTGTCTGGTTTTCTCTGACATTAGCAGAGTACCATTTTTACTGAGTATGGGATGTTATGGTACTAGTTTTTACTGGTGTCAACATTATTCTGGAGTGCAAAGGTCAGCTTGTAGGAGGTCCCTGTGACCACAGTCAACTTCCTTGTACAGTATATGGAGCATGCTTGCAAGTGTATGTGTGTGGTCTAATGTTAGCATATACATACATTTCATTAGATCATTACAGCATCAGGTTATATTTTAAAGTAACAACTAAGCTGCTCATTCCAGTTGAGTGCAAAGAAAGAGGTGAATCAGACAGTAGCCTCCTGCTCCTGGTAGAGTATGATGACAGATTCCTGAGCCACATTTGTCAACATGTAAGAATAGAGTTGCAGAGTAGATGCATTTGGTCATGGACAGATTATGAAACAAAGGGCCATGAGCTCGAATGTATAAAGCACTCCCCTCTTAACCCAGAGATGAGCAAGACACATAAAGCAGGCCTATATATTCTGTAGCACTTTTTTTGTCTCCGTGTGTGTCTTCCAGACATTTTGCATAATTGTTCGTGTAATTATGGTCATTGTTGTGCCTCATTTTGATAATTTATTTCTATTTGCTCCATTCTGTATCTGTAGCCTTTTTGCATGTCTTCACGCTTGTCTTGTATCCCACACTGGTCCTTTTAGCATCTCTTTGTGGTTGTTTGCATTTCATTTTGGTCGCTTTTGGTTTCATTTTGATCAGTTTTTTTTCATCCCATTCTGTGTCCTTTCTCTTCATTTCTGTTTGTGTCTCATGTTGGTCACTCTGCATCTCTTTGTTGCCATTTTATGGTCATTATGCTGCTTTTCATTTTATGTCTCACTTCCTTCTCATTTGCATCTCTTTTTGTTGTTTTGTTCCTTTCAGGGAGATCAAGGATAATCTGTCCATGGTTTCAGTAAAAACCTTTCTTGGCTATGCAAATGTTCACATATTATCCTTCATCTGAAAATAGATCCAGTAATTTTGGCAGGAACCATCAGCACTAGAATGGCAGTTTAAATCTAGAATTCATGGCTCATGTCTTTCATTTACCCATTCTTCTCAGCTGTTTTTACATACATTTTGTATTGTTCAAATATTTAAGTATTTTCGTGCATTTTTTGGCCAGAAGCATCACCTGACCTGCGATTTCTCTCCATTAGCTTGCTCACCTTATCCATTCCCTCATTAGCTTCCTTACCATAACTACTGATTCATTTCCACACAAATTCCTGATCATAGAACTAAAGTTTTCAAAGTTTTTATTTCACATAATGGTTTAAAAAGAAATCTTCTTTCATCTGTCCCCGTCAGGGGTCACCACAGAGAATCATCTGCCTCCATCTCAGCCTAATGCATAGTTGACCTGCGGTGTCAGAAATTTAACATTTAATGATGGTAGCAGTGTATGGAGAAATAACACAAGTAGTGCAGTTGGCTGCCTAATATATAGGCCATTTGAGACTGAGGACTGCACATTAGCCATACTGCTAGGCTACCTGAAGTGCCAACATTTACAGTCATTACACAGATTATTTGAGTGTGCTGTCACTCACACTGGTAGGTATTAAATAGTTCTTTTGTGTACGCTGAGCCCCAGTTGACTTTGACTGTGGAGCATAAAATGCTTGAAATAAAGTGAAGTGGACTGTAAATTCAGTAATTACATGTTGTCTGCATGTGGCACTCCTCCTGACTCTTTAGCAGAGAAGAGTGAAGCATAAAAACTGATTTATGATATCGTCTTTTTATTATGCGCTGAAGCAAAATGTTGCTTCAGGAGCACCTTTTAGTTAAATATTATGTAGATATTTTCTTCTCTAGAATGCTTCCCTTGTTTTGAGTGTGACAGATGCATGAATACTTTTTTGTTCATTATGTAGTAAGAGCACTCTTTTTAAACTGTGATTCAGGCTTGACTTTTGCCTGTAATTACCACATAGGAGGCTGGGCCAACTGTCTTCCACCCATATGCTGCATCTCAGAATGCGCTCTGTTTGTCTCAGGTCAACACCGAGTCCTACAAGCATTCCACGCATACTGACACCTCTCTGCAGAATACCCTATAATGCATTTAAGACAGCATGTGTGTTTATGGCTCAATACCAAACCAATTAACCTGGAGGTGAATGTACTGCTATTTTTTTCCTGCAAACAAATAAATAAATAAATAAAGCAAGCACGGGCAGCAAGAGCAAGGGCATATGTGAATGTGAATGTTGAAAACAATTTATGTGTCATTTAACCACCAACATTTCGGGTCATCATCTGTTTGCACTGTGAAGCACTGTCCGATCAGCATTGTAGCATTTGGCTGAATCTGAGCAGAATATAGCCCCAAACACTTCACAGTTCATCCTGCTGCTTTCATCAGTAGTCACATCAACAATAAACACAAGTGGCCCAGTTCCACCGGCAGCCATTCATTCTCATGCCATAACATTGCCTCCACCATGTTTGACAGATGATGTGGTGTGCTTCAGATCATCAGCGGTTCCTTTCCTTCTTCATACTTTTCTCTACCCTTCATTCTTGGTTTCATCTGTCCTCTTTTAGATGTTTTCCAGTCTAATCTGGCCTGGATGGATGGATGGATGGATGGATGGATGGATGGATGGATGGATCCTTCTTGTTCTTGAATGTAATCAGTGGCTTCCATGTCTCTTGATTGTGCATCCTTTCTTTTTGAAGAATGTAGCAGATTGTTGATTTGGTTACATCTAAAGTTTTTGCTCTCTCCGATAGGTTTATTTTATTTTTTTCAGCCTTGTGATGATCTCTTTGGGCTTCATAAAAGTAAAAAGCTATTCTTCAACACTTTGAAACAAATTCAGATATTATGTCTGCTTCATTTGTCATAAAATAACAAGGAAGCATGTCTCACCTGGCCATCAGACTGCTTGTCAGTCAACTGCCCAATCACCTTTGAGCCTCTGAAAATGGGGACTCTGTATAAACATGGCTGTTGACAGTTAATGCAAGATTTTTTGGAAAAACCTCTGAAAGCTTAATCTGCACTTGCATCACGCCTTGACTTATTGACTCAAAATCCATTCTGATGGTGTATTGAAGCAATGATGCAAAAATTCTCCTTGTCCAACAAATTATTGGCCTAACTGTATAAACAATGTAACACAAGACATATTCTGCTGGACCCTAACAGTTTGATAAATATCTCTCTAAGTACACTCTTCTATTACTGGAAACAAGTCTATACTGGAGCATCTTATATTTTCTGCAGCTCTGCACCATTTTAAAGGTTCTTCCTTTACTTCTTAACTCCACTGCATTGCTCACAGCTATTACTTTCCAGAGAACAAATACAAGAACAAATACAAGAAAATATTTGTGTTTTCCAACCTTTTTGACACAAAGAGGCATTTGCAGCTCTTTGTACATTTCAGATGGAACCCAACTCCCCCCAACTTATAATTGGCCAACTTTCTGTCTTTCTTTTTTTCACTATAATGGCATCAAAATTGGTCACAAGAGCAATTATTCTGTTTTGATCATACTTTCACAAGCTTTTGCTAAGAGATGCCCCACTCTACATCCCTGTGCAAACCCCCACTTCCTGATTGCAATGCAGCTTTTTATTTATGAATTAGCAGTTTATAAAACTAAGCCACAAAATCACTGATGCCTTTTGTGTGTGGTAGCTTGCCTGCCTGTCAACTGAGGAAAATGCCTCCTCATACAAAATAGATGGCGTTTAAAGGCAGCCTCTTGCCTTTAAATTCTTCTTCAGTAAGAAATACAGTTGCAAATAATAAATCAGATTGTGGGTGTGTGCTAAAAAGAGTGTGTGTTTTCATAGCACAAAGCTATGAAAACTATTAATCACATGGGGCGAAAGTGAAAAAAATGGATTTCTAATGTCCATTTGGTTATGTGTGCGCACTCATGTCTGACTGGCCCCATGCTATAAATCTGTTTATACAGTTTTGAGATAGAAAATCAAACAGGATAACACTGTGTGATGTCAAAGGTAAGGCGAGTGAGAAAAACTTATCAAAATCTAAATCTTATTAGAAGATACAGAAACGAAGACTTCAAGCTGATGACGAGTGCGGGAGTAAGGATAATAAGGACAACTCATGCTAAAAGAAAAGGACAGGAAATGATATTAAAGAAAAATAAAACAGACCAAACTATAAGAACATGTATTCAAGGCCTGAAATATACCAGATGTTTGGCTTTTCTGACCTTGTATTGTACTCATATTTTGGACCTGTACAATCCTTCACAGCTGTAAATATGTTTATCTATCACTCACATGTTTTTCCCACCAACCTGAAAAAAAATCAAGCATAGCAGGAATCTGCAGACTGCCCGTCTCTGTCTGACATGTCACACAACATCTCACTCGTAAGAGTCTGATGTTTGCCAAGTCGTGGATGTTGAATAGGAACAGGGCAGTCATAACACAGGACAGAAAAAGCAGAAAGCCTATATGATCAAAAACATAAATACAAAATACTAATAAAGCATTAGGGCTACTCAGAACAACCAAAGGTCTCTTTTAAGGTTTTTATTAAAAGTGGAACATTTTTTGGATACTTAGTGTTACATCACTTAGTTTGTCTTTTTGAGCTCCTTGAAATCCTATATTTTCTTAATTCACTTTTTTTTTTTTTACTTCATATATGTAAGAATTACCTTCCATGGTCCTGGCTCTTTGATACAGCATTTAAAGTTTAGACTTTCAAGTTCTGTTTATTATTAAATATTTTCTGTTTGATTTCTTGTTTGCTTTTTATTTATATGTTTGCCTTAATCTAGTTCTTAGGTCCAGTTTGTGTTTGTGGTTTTTTTTTCCTTCAGTGTTCCCCATCTAATCCTATTGTGGCGATTTCCCTATGTCAAATTTGCGTATGTTAACGTTTCCCCATTTAGTTATGATTTTCACTTCCTGTCTTATTTTGATAGGTAGCTGTCTCCTGTGCCTTGTTTATAGTTTTACTTCCCTTGTCTCATCATCACTGATTTGGTTCACCTGTACCTTATGTTACCCAGCTGTGTCTTGTCCCTCCAAATTAGCCCGTGGCATATTTAAAGCCCTGTTTTCCCTTTGTAATTTGTCAGAGTATTTGTTATTCCTCTCTGTATGTTTCCAGTTAGTCGCTGGCATCTAGTGTTAGTAGCCAGTCTTAGTTTGGTGTTCGAGTGTTGCAAGTTAGATTTGTTCTGTTACCTTCTGCTAACTTGGCCTTGTATGTTCCCTGGTCTCTCAGGAATCTGTTGCCTTTTCTTTTGTGGACTTTGCTTTGCTCTTTGGACTGTTTCTGCTACCATTTATTAAAGATATGCTTTAAGTTTAACCTTGCCTTCCTCTGATGAGTCTGCATTTGAGTCCTCATTCCTCGACACATGACAATACTTAAAATGACTATTTTTCTATTTTTTCTTTACAAACAACAGTTCATCCATCTGTCCAGCACAAATGTTCTACATCTCTGGCCGCAGTGCATGTTGCCAGGTGTGGTCTTTATGGCATAGCAAATGACTACCTTGTTGTAACGCAATCATAGTTTTAGGAAGCTGTGTCAGACCATAAACAAAAGATCTATATAACCACTGTGATATCCACCAACTGTTTTAAAGCCTTAAATAAGATGGCAAAATACCATTTTTTCCATCTTAGGGTTTTTTTTTTTTTAAACAGATGTATGGAAGCTTGTTTCCACCACCGGAAAAAGTTGCCATTCATAAGTCAAAATTTCGAGTTAGGTGTACCTCAAATTTTTGACTTAAGTCAAAATTTCAAGAAAATAACTGAAAACTTTGAGTGAGCTCTTCCAGTCGGGAAGCTCTGTGAAGGTACCCATTTCCTTATTACGTGGAAGCAGAAGGCATCGGCTGTCTGACAGTTCAACAAGAACACATTGATTCCACGTCTTTTATGCAGTTATCATATTTGCTATACATTGGTAGCTCCTGTCACTACTCAATTTTGAGTGTGCATGCATCTGTACCATCTGCTTCCAGGTAACTAAGAAATAACATCCTTCATGGAGGTTCCTGATTGGCAGAGCTAAATTTCAAGTTATGGGTGGCTTTTTTGTTCAGTGGTGGAAACAAGCTTTCATAATTATGTCAGTAGTGAAGTCATTTTCTTACTGACTTCTTTTTGCAACCAGAGGTGCCACCACCTGTTGGCCATTTGAAAGAAGTACTGATTTAAGGCACTTCCTCTATGGTTTCACTTTTCAGACCCTGAGGCTGTGTCCATCTTTTTACAAGCTTCACTTTGCTTTAATGCATCACCCCCTAAAACATTGTTCGCATCTCACTTTTTATGTCTTAAGTACTGTTTTGATTCTTTAAACAAAAGCACCATGCCACATAAATAAAGCACACGTGCTTATAGTCCTTGTAAACAACGGCATATTCCTTTTATAACATACATGTGATTCATTCAGGTGGTTCATCTAAATTTATTTATTTTAATGGAAAAAAGCCTTTTGAATAACTGCTGACTCACCAAAAAACACCTCATACATACTTTGGAAATTTGTCTCTTTTGGTGAAGTGCTCACTGGATAGTCCTTGGTCAGAAATTACAGTGTTACAGTCTGTTGATTGACACAAAGGTTTGTGGGTCAGGTGCTGTATATGCATGTTTTTTTACCCTTAAACATCATCTATGAGGCTTTGCTGCGACACTGCTGTGTGAAGACGGTGCATGCCAGCTGTGAGTGGGGGAGTGTGTGGGCCTCCTGGACATTCACAGCAAACTCCCAAAGCTAAACATTAGAGGCACAGGTACATGTACAGTTGAACTGTTACCAGATGGTTTGTGTTGCCTGTACCATTAGCCTGGTACAGCAGAGTCTCCACTCAGTCTACCAGGCTGAATGGAGAGACTGCAGTCTGAGCTGATGATGAATGGCCATGGTCAGGCCTGTGATACATTACACATTTAGTTCCACGTTGGAAATAAATTGCTATGTGACTAAATTTCCTGTGTGTACAAATACTGTAGACATGACAGATTCCTGATGCTACCTGTTCAAGTGCAAAAGTAAGGTTAGAGCATTTTGACCTGGTCAGAATGCTTCCCTATTCATCCCCACTGATGAGATGGAGGTCTATGTGAGAGGGATGTGGTGGTATGAACCCTGGCAGCCTAAGTTTGTGAGGGACAAGCTTGTTTTCTTAAAAAACTCAATAACAAACCTCTAGTCTTGTTGGTGACGAGAGGGGTGATTTTAAATGGCACAGGGAACTCTTAAAGTCAATGATTCATTGCTGGACCCATGGTAGGGGTCAAGAAAGAAGAGGTATATTCTGAGCATAGCAGGTGTGGGGTGAAAGGCTGTAACAGTTCGGCCATCACAAGCAATTTAACTGCGGCAGCTGTAGATGTAAATCTGTAAGCCAGCAGGCTGTGCAGGGATACACTTACCATGTATTTAACTAGTCAAATATATAGTTCTGTTGACTGTTAAAATGCTAATGACTGGTAGATAGAAAAAAAACATGTAACCCTAATTACATGCCAGAAAATTAAACCTCATGAAAATATGATGCAACAGCTGCTTTTCAGTAGCCTATTTAGTTGACATGAACAAGATTGCCTGGGAGTAAACCTGGCATCAGATTCTGTGGGTGAAAAGTAAAGGTTCCTGAAACACTGATTAGCAGTTAACAGTTTATGGATGCATCTTGCTAACCAGACTAACTCAGTCGATAACTTCTCCACCCTCTCTTCCAAATATAGTCACTTTACACTGATAATTTTCCCCAAACCATTATGCAATAAAGAATCATCAACAATGGGTGCAACCATGCTAAGGTACTCCCCATCTTTTAGGTACAGTTTATGGAAAAGAAATTTCCCAGCTTTATATTCTGATCTTTATGGCCTGCTCACCATCAACAAAAACCAGTTTCTTCCAGCAACTTGTAGATGTTAAGGTTTGTATCTTAAAAAATAGACTGAATAAGGCCCTACTGTGGGATTAGAAGTCTGAAAGTTTCAAAAAAAAAATTTTTTTTGATTTGCAGAAATAAACTTACAAAGCTGACACAGTTTTTTAAAGTTTTTTTTTAAATATAACTTTAAGAACTCAATAACAGACAAGACCATAATTTGCACCCAATCTGCTCTGTAAAGATAGACTCAGCTTGCTACATGTTCATACTAATAATATTAAACCGTTGGCATTTAACAGGTGTAATCAGCACAAAACACAAAGTACAGCTGAAACTTATAGGGATGTCGCTGGTGTCGTCTCTGGTCATTAACCAGAGTAGTTGTGATGCAACAGGTCTCTATGCAAACGTATGGCAATCAGGGAGGACGTAACTGCCTCATGTACCATAGTGATTAGCTTGGAGTTTCTCAGTTTAGGAAACATTGCTTATTTCCAGGGAATGCTCAATGTGAGGAAAGAATGGTCAAGGTTCACAGCTCTGGCCACTGGGGCCAAAGGTCAAAACAGTAAAAGTCGAAAAAGAAAGAGGCTCACATGCTTGCTGTAAAGCTCTGTATCACCCCGATTTACTTGCTGTCCTCTTAAAGAATCCCTCGGTGGCTGAGTGACATCATGAGGAGGTAAATATTAGCTTACTGTGAGATCAGAATCACCGAAGTTGTTTAAAGACTTTAGGTCTACATTTAGGTATTTAAGTGTAATCATAGAAGATTTTTTTTTCTCATATAAAGGCTAGCTATGATTCCATGGCTGACAAGATCGGTAAATATAGCCTGTTGATCACGTATTGGTGATGCCCGTCAATCACAAGTATTTTGGGATGCTTCTAGCAGGTCTAAATTCCACAACCCTCTGTCCCTATGGATGAGGTGACACGGACACTTTCAGACGTTTACTCCTGTTTGCACTGCAAATTCCAAGATTGCCTCATGGTGAAGAGGGAAGGAGTAAGGAATGTGGAAGCCTTACAAACTCAGATGCCATAAACTCATCTGAAATTGTGACCAATAGATGGGATGGCCACTGTTGGCAACTGTTAAACTGTTAAAAGCAGATTATTAACAGTCAGTTCCTATGGCGATGGGCTTTATAACTGTAAAATGGACACTTGCAGGTCTCCAAATATTTAAAAATGCATTGACAGTTGCCATGTTCCACTAAGGTTGGTTGGACTCAGTAGTATATGTAGTATGCATGCAGTAAACACAAGTACTCGCAGTTTTATGAATGGAGGTTACACATAATAGTCAAGAAGTGAGAAGCAAGTGGCAGAAAGCAATGAATGGCAGAATGGGCACAGACTGGTTACAAATATATCTAATAATTAAGAACAGCACATTTCCTACTCTGTCTTCTGACAAATGCCATTCTGCCTGCCGTCTACTTAGACTTTTAATAAACTGTATTCTACATTTGGGCCAAATGATTCTTTTAATTCAGTATCTAGGTTGTTCTCCCTCTGGAGGGGCTAGGCTAGCACAAATATCCAGTGTGACTTTCTGGCTCTGGATAATGTCATGCATGATATGCATCATAAACTTTCTCAGGGCACAGAGGGGGCATGCCAGCTGGTGAGAAAACAAAGCCTCTCTATCTTACATGCTGCATGCATACATTTTACTGGTTTTTACATTTTTAGCTACTTTAATTAGTTAGTTACTGATTTTCCAGTCATCAGACTGTAAAACAAAATTGGCTCTAAAGGAGGAAAAGAAATAAACTTCAGATAGAGAAACGTGATTCATCACTCCAGAGAACACGTCTCCACTGCTCTAGAGTCCAGTGGCGGTGTGCTTTACACCACTGTACACAACGCTTCACATTGTGCTTCTTGATGTAAGGTTTGGAAGCAGCTACTCGGCCATTTAAACCCATCCCATGAAGCTCTCTACACACTGTTCTTGAGCTAATCTGAAGTTCACATGGAGGTCTGTAGTGACTGACTGCAGAAAGTTGGAGACATCTGCGCACCATGCGCATCATGGTCCAGTGACCCTGCTGTGATTCTACGTGGCCTGCCACATTGTGGCTGAGTTGCTGTCATTCCCAATTGCTTCCACTTTATTATAATACCACTAACAGTTGACTGTGGAATATGTAGTTGTTAGGAAATTTCATGGCTGGACTTGTAGCACTGGTTGCATCCTATCACGATACCACACTGGAAATCACTGAGCTCCTGAGAGCGACCCATTCTTTCACAAATGTTTTTAGCAGCAGTCTGCATGCCTAGGTGCTTGGTTTTATGCACCTGTGGCCATGGAAGTGACTGGAACACCTGAATTCAATGATTTGGATGGGTGAGTAAATACAACTGGTGTACCTGTTAAAGCTACAATAATTTGTTTTTTGGCTACTTGGTGGGACAGGAAATTTTGCACACAAAAACTGATTATCATGATAGTGTCAGCACAGGAGTTTACACACTGATCAGTAGGTCTGTCTTTGATCCTTGGTAGTATGAAGAGGAGACCTCTGGGAATGTCTCATGGGACATCCCCAGCAAGTTTGAGTCCTTTAGCTTCTTTTGGTGTCCACTAAGAAAGCTGAGCTGCTATATACTCTTCTATGATTTACTACTAGTTTTCAAACAGAAGTGCTGCTGCCTCAGACAAGGTTCAACCTACAAAAATGAACAAATTCAGTGATGTTGATGCCCATAAAACAGAGTGTATGATCTTAAAGGTGTTAAAGTGATCAGTGGATTTTTAAGGGCAATTGTTGATAAATTTGTGATAATTATTTCTGTTCATCACAGTCCTCATCTGATGCAAGAAAAAAAAATATGCTGAGATTTAATGAGTTGCACCTGATGGTATGGATATGTCAATAACAGCACTGAATCAGTGCACAGGGTCTACTTTCATGAGCTGCAGGATACAAGAAGGAGGAGGCCGGATGATGAGCAGCAGTCATGAGGCCCATTGCGGCTTCATTAATGGAACAGGAAGAGAGTTGAAGCACAATGGTAAACACACGCAACTCATTACCTCCTGGCTATCGTGTACCTTTCACACTGCAACTCAAAGTGTGTGTCCGTGTCTGTGTGTGCGTATGTGCATGGCGCATTTATTGCACTTATATGAGTTTTGTGTTTGCGTGGGAGGGAAGAGAACAATTACAAGTAAAACTCTGTAGCATTTAGACTTAAGACTGCAGCTATGTACCATCTACAAACATCATAGCAGTGGTTTTAAAAAAAAGATGCCTTCAGAGGATAAGGCCATTCATGAAGGATAATCCCACTAGAGCAGTTAGAGCATTTTTTTATTGTGTTACATACTTTCCATAAATATTTGATACCAGTGAGAACATCATCCACATAAACAATACTCAGCTCCCAAATCAGGCCTCAGCCAGTGAGCTGACTCAGCTGACACTTGGCTGTTGGAGAATCAACAGAACATCCACCCTTTTACACCACTGTGTCACTTTGGAACCACACACACCCACTGTCCCTTATATACAGATGCATTCAATTTCCCCTCAGGGATGACACACTGCTGGTCTCTGTTCTGTATCTAAAATCACAAGAGCAAAGAGCATGGCAGTTTACACCAAGGAAACAAATGCAAACGCACAGTTACAGCTGAAGAACAGAGTCTCACTTTGTGTACATGCTGTATATATTTAGGTGGCTAGACACGTCAGAGTTACTAGGTTGTTATAAGAAACTTGTCTAGCACACTTGTCAAAATTGTCCTGGAAAGCATCTGTCGTCACAGACGGACAAAAAAAAAAACTCTGAGAAAAAGAGTATTTTTAGTGTGTGGCTGTGACTGAATGCTCCCTCTAAGTACTCATCAGGCAGCTTTCCACCACACTTCATGCTGACCTGTGTGTTCACACTTTTGCATACACGAGGATGTTATTTTTCCCTCTGTTTTTGACAAATGTTGAATAAACACCGATGATGAAATGTGATCGTCATGAGTGAAACCAAAGCTACTCGCAGAAAAGGATATGTTTCAGTGAACTGCACACAGGGCTGGAAGGTATTACCACTGAACTGCAGTCAAGTAGCAGAAGTAGAGCTAAAAAACTGTTCCTTCAGATGTACCAATGTGTAATGCACTTTTAATCTAACTAGAGCAAAGCATGTAGCTCTTTAATGGTAAATATTATATTTCTAAGTAGAGCGAACACCTGTGTTTTATTTATTTGTCTTCTATTTTAATAATGAATGTACTTGAATATCATGTGGTAGGTTAAAAGTAAAACAAAAGAAAAGAGAATACTAATTATAATTACCTTAGAAATTGCGTGTGTGTCAGCACAGGTGGTTACAAACAGCCAACTCCACTGTGTCTGCGCTCGTACAGAATCATTATTTACTCTGCTTTTTTTAACTGCATCCAGTATATGACAGCATTTTTTGTCATTGTCTTCCACTGGTGGCACTCAGCAGTGGGATGTGAGCATGTTTTCTGGCATATCATTTTTGCAAAGTAATATTTGCTCTCAGTCAAATCCCAGTCACTCCATCACTTCCTCCATCCCACCCTTCCCCTCTCGCTCTCTGCCTCTTTCTCTCCCACCCCGGTGACTCCACCCTGCAGCAGATAAAAAGCTGAGTCCTCAAGGTGTGCGTGTTATGAGCTCACTTGCCAGGGTTTCCTTTGCGTGGTTGTCTGTCTGCTATTCTGTCTGAGGGTCCGATTATTTCCCGGCAAACAGTCATTCACAAAGGTAAGGATGTCATGAACGCCAGTATTTTATGTACATTAGATTTTAATTCCTTTTATTTCTTTTTGTTTGTTTCCATTATTTTTGATTGCACCTGACCACATGAAAGCTGATTCATTGACTTGAATTATTTTGATTTCATTTTCCACCAAATGTTAACTGTTTTCAATTCAAAAATTTCAAGACTGAAAAATCTAAAACATCTGAGCTTGATAAAAGTCAAAGGTCATCATATTAATAGCACAACTTTTGAAAACTCTTGAAATGATAAGAAAAAAATATATTACACATACCACCCAAATGTAATGTCCAGAAATATTTATCTTCCATGGTTTTGTTGTGTTTTATGGCCTGTTACTAGGATGTAATTATTATTTGGCACCTCATTTTGCTGCTGAGAAGCTTAGCATCACTGGTAGTTTTTCAATAAACTCTGTGCGAAGGCAAATATCCATTCAATTGTGTGCATGCTTGTGTGCAGAAAGCTGAAGCCAAACTGGCAGATGCATGTGATGGGGGTAAGAGCAGCAGTTTGGTGAGAAGAGACTGCAGAGCAAACATTGCCTTAGGTCCACAGCAGCTCTGTCTCTCCCGGCTGATTTGCTTTGTAATACTTTCTTTCTTGGATGTTTCTCGTTAGTTTGGTTTGGCGCACTGTCAGTGAGAGGATCGTGATTTGGCAGTTTCTTATCAGGATCAAACCGCCTGATCTGATATGTAGGAGGAAAGTACAAACTGAGGAAAAGTTCAGCCTGAGAAATGATAAATATAGATATATTCTCAGTTTAGGTCTGTGATTATGAGTTTATACAGTAGCTGAAAGACTGCTTGCACTGAACACACATTTATTAGCTTTTTAGAGCTGCTGTCTGCCAGTAAACACACTCTTCAACGTGTTTTACCCAACATGCATTTTTTTAGCTGTATGATTATGGATTAAAACAACACCACAACACCAAAATGCATCTGTTAAATTAAAATACCTGTACAGTGCTCAGGGGCACAATTGCAAGCTTTTTATGGTTATTTTACAGTGTTCCTGTTTAAGCTCCTCTGTAGTGTTTACTTATAGTAAAGAAATTACAGTTCTGTGCTGTTTAGTAAGCGCTGTAGCATCTATTAACAGTTTATTACTGTTAACTATAACATAGGACCAAATAACAGTTGCCTCAAGGCGCTTTATATTGTAAGGTAAAGGCCCTGCAATAATACAGAGAAAACTCCAACAATTAAACAACCCCCTGTGAGCAAAGACTTGTGGGACAGTGGGAAGGAAAAACTCCTTTTTGACAGGAAGGAACGTCCAGCAGAACCAGGCTAAGGGAGGGGCAGCCATGTGATAGGTCGCTGAGTTTGGTTTATTGTCTTTCTCAGAGTATGAGACAGTTACAGAAAGCTGCCGCATTTAACATTTAACATTTAACAACTAACCTAAAGATGAACGCTAGCTGGATGTAGTTAATCTCTATATAAAGTCTCAATCATGGTAACTAAAATTTAATACTGTTCCTAGTCACACATAAACTGGAAAACACTTTAAATTAATAATTTGAGACCAAACATTTACATTCCCATAAGTGTTTTTGCTTTCGCAAGGAGGAAATACTGTAGTATACTGTACAAACATGCAGTAATTTGGTGCTAATATTTGTTTCCTCTGAGACATCAGGACTTGCACAATTCAGCTTGTTACACTGACGCTAAGGAGAGTGTTGTTGTTATATATGTGTCATGGATATGCTGTATGATACAATAAAAAATCAATTAAATGTAATCTTCATCGCCATGTTAGAGTACTTTAGGATGAATTTGAGATTTTTGTTTTGTTTTGTTTCATTCTATGTAGTTTGGTATTTGCACATGAGTTTCAGGGGAAAATAATCCAGTAATTTTTTTTTTTGGAAGGATTTTGATGTTTCAGTGATCCTCTCTCTTTATTTCATGTGTGTGTTTCTCATCCTCTCTTCTTTGTTTATCTTGCTTTACATTTCATTGTAATATAAAATCAGTGTGTGGCCTGTGCATTGACCTTACTGTGCAAGAGCTTTGGCTGGCCCCGTGCACAAAACAAAACTTTTTTAAATGGTGATTGTGCGTGCACGTACAACCCCAAACTTCAGGAATGCACGGGACAACAGGACAAAAGGATGCTGTGAAAACCAAGGGTGATGGTTGAGTAAAGGAGAAGGAGTGAGGTAAACAATTTGGTCATTTAGCTGCACAGCTGTGGCAGTGTGTGTGTAGCTGTGTTCCTCTGGTTTGTGTATGTGGAGCTTGTTTGAATGAGGACCTTTGCAGTGCGACTCAAAGAGGTGTTAATTTTACAAGGTGTGCTTTGTGATAAAAGCTGCATTTAGGGAACCGAGGAGCTGCAAATGTCTTTCCCTTTCGCTGTGAAGCCACAACCAACACCAGAGCGGTTACCAAGATTGAGTGCAAGGGTGCCGCTGGCATGAGTATGAATCCACACATGGTTTGCGGTGCAGAGAGGAAGGCGATGTGGTTTGTCAAGCAATTTCAGTGGGATTTGAACTGTTTTTTGTCCGACAGCCTGTATCATAAATGCTACATAAGTGAATGTTCTGTGCAGTAAGTTCCCCTTGCAGTTACCTGAAACATGTTGCCTTGTCCTCTGACTTCCACCACAGTGTGGAAGGTGACTAAGTGGTCTCATGTCGCTGAACCTGCATTTTTCGAAAGGGAGAAAAAGGTCAGTGGGAGAAAACAGACTGACGAAGACATCAAGGAAAGAAATGCGACTGATGGTGGAGAACAGACGTGGCTCTGTGCAGAAACGGAGAGAAAGTGAGACTGTGAGAAAAGTCTGTCAGACAGAGGAGACGGGCAGATGTCAGAGACGGATGTGTCTGAAGATGTGAGGGTGGGAGAAGGCGCTAATATTTCCATCTCAGTGTAAAGCGAGGGAAGATTAAACATGTTTTTAGTTTAGTATGGGCCACACTGCTTAGCTGTGTGTAGTTGGTTGTCTCATCCAGGGATGTGCCGCTGTGCCAGTTTTAATGAGAATCTGATGTTTGCCACTTATAGGACCTGCACTAGCCTGTGTCTGCTGGGTGTGGGTTGACTCAGCAAAAATGACAGGTTACAGCCACATGATGCCCATGAGTCCTTTTCACACCTGATAAATTTACTGTGTTTCATTTGTGTAAAATGTCAAGAAGATGGACGTCTGGAGGTATTCAAGGAAGAGGATTCACACTCAACAGACAGATACTAATTCAAATACCTACATGACAGATGGGTGTAAAAGGTAGACTACTTTGCGGTCTGCTTATTTTTAGAAGTGTCTGAGCTACTAACTCATGCTGAGAGCACAGTGGTGTGTAATGAGCTGCATATGAGTTTGGCAGCAGAAGTTGAACAAACAGCGTTAATGCAGATGTTTGTAACTCCTTGTCTCTCTAGGCTGATGTCTCTTTGTAGACATGTTGCATCACTTTAAGTGATGCTTACTGAAGGTTAAGCTTTTAAAAAAAGAAAAAGCAGTTTAATACTGTCTTACAGCACATGTTAAAAGAATATAATAAGCCTGAGCCTAAATGTGTTTGGATGAGCTTTTGTTATCCATGCCAATGGCCCAGCTTTATTGAAGCAAATCTCTTTTAATTCTCCTTTAATGCTGTCCTGAGGTGGATGTTTGTGCTCTTTCATTAAAGTCTCAACTATCTGCTGTATATGAAGGACAGAGACATAGGCACCATGATGTGTCCATTAATTTGCGAGTTATCATTTTGAAGCCTCTAGTGAAATATTTTGATCATTACTGTTTCACTGTTGCCCTGCAACAGACCGGCAGCCTGTCTGGGGTGTATCCCACCTCCTTCACTATGACACCACAGATAGGCTCCATCATCCCCATGACCCTGAATTGGATAAGTGGAAGAGGATGGATGGAGAGATGGATGAGAGATGGATCTGAGTGAGAAAACAAGGGACACTGTACGATTAAACAGCAGAGACTTGTCAATCACAAGGCAGGCACACCCTAAAGCATACCCTTCTTCATTGTTTACAATTCTAAATGGAAACATAATTCACAAAATGAACATCATGCTGTATTAATTGAGACTTGATACTAATAAATGAGGTCATAAATTTATCTAAAAAGTATTTACTTAGGCATAGATTAAGTGAGCGGTACAGTCATGCTCTCATAAACCTCGCAATCAAAGACGTCGTCCCCTGGTGGACTTTAGCTAGAAGGTCTGGCTTTGAATCCACCTTGGCCCAGGCTGTTCTGTGTGGACTTTCCATGTTCTCCCAATGTTTGTGGGTACTCTGGTGTCCTTCCACAGTCCAAAGATATGCATATGTTAGTGGGGTTAGGTTAACTGGTGAGTCTAAATTGCCCATAAGTGTGAATGGTTGTCTGTCTGTCTGAGTTAGCCCTGTGACAGGCTGGTGACCTGTACAGGTCTGTGATAGCCCCACCCCCCAATAAAATGACCATAAAATACCAATTGAAATTAATGCTAATAATATAGACAAGCTCATCTTTTTTCCTGTCTTATGAACAAACATCTGTGAGAAGAGTGTGGACCAGATGACACATGGGTGGCATCTGCCTGGCATGAAAATGAAAAATGTGGTTGCTGTTCCTGTTACAAATGATCGCCTGTCAGAGAGTCATCACTGCGGGAGTCGGATTGTTTTACACCAGCGCATGAAGAATTAAACTGTGACTCCTACAGATGTGAGAAACGGCTCTTAACACGTTACTCACGCCATCGTGGCTTCTCACATCTGTGCCACATTTATATGTGACTCCATGTCTGCCATCTGTGGGGACACAGAAGGATGATATCAGCACTTGAAAATATATTCGGTCCGTATACTAGAATCCTTTCGAGTCATCTTGTTATAAACCCAGCCTTCTGTCCTTCTGTTTTCTCTAATAATAAGTTAACATGTGGAAATTGCTGCCTAATGTTTATGTCAAAGTCTGAAAGCGGCCTTATTGTATGAATAAGTCTGTAGGGAGGCAACACCTTTGTAAAATAATGTGCTGGAGAAAAGCACACTAGGTAAAGACAGGAGGTATTTCCATCTCTCTGCAGGCACCATAACAACTCTTTACTGTTGCTGCGTGACACTGAACAGACCTTCGTTGTATGTTCCCCCTGATCTGCACATTTTTTCAGCATATTTCCACCATTTTAAAAACATCTATGCAGACACACACACACACATACCCACATACCAACACTGAGCTGGGATGCGCCTGAAGGGCAGTAAAACTGTCACATTTGTTTTCTTTGCTTTTTTCATATATATATATATATATATATATATATATATATATATATATATATAACACACACACACACACACAGTGGGTATGGAAAGTATTCAGATCCCTTAAATTTTTCACTCTTTGTTTCATTTCAGCCGTTTGCTAAAATAAAAAAAGTTCCTTTTATTTCTCATTAATATACACTCAGCACCCCATCTTGACAGAAAAAAACAAAAATGTAGAAATTTTTGCAAATTTATTGAAAAAGAAAAACTGAAATATCACATGGTCATAAGTATTCAGACGCTTTGCTGTGACACTCATATTTAACTCCCATGCTGTCCATTTCTTCTGATCCTCCTTGAGATGGTTCTACTCCTTCATTGGAGTCCAGTTGTGTTTAATTAAACTGATTGAACTTGATTAAGAAAGGCACACACCTGTCTATATAAGAGCTCACAGTGCATGTCAGAGCAAATGAGAATCATGAGGTCGAAGGAACTGCCCAAGGAGCTCAGAGACTGAATTGTGGCAAGGCACAGATCTGGCCAAGGTTACAAAAGAATTTCTGCAGCACTCAAAGTTCCTAAGAGCACAGCGGCCTCCATAATCCTTAAATGGAAGAAGTTTGAACGACCAGAACTCTTCCTAGACCTGGCCGTCCAGCCAAACTGAGCAATGGTGGGAGAAGAGCCTTGGTGAGAGAAGTAAAGAGAGAACCCAAAGATCACTGTGGCTGAGCTCCAGAGATGCAGTAGGGAGATGGGAGAAAGTTCCACAAAGTCAACTATCACTGCAGCCCTCCACCAGTCGGGGCTTTATGGCAGTGGCCCGACGGAAGCCTCTCCTCAGTGCAAGACATATGAAAGCCCACATAGAGTTTGCCAAAAAACACATGAAGGACTCCCAGACTATGAGAAATAAGATTCTCTGGTCTGATGAGATGAAGATTGAACTTTTTGGCATTAATTCTAAGCGGTATGTGTGGAGAAAACCAGGCACTGCTCATCACCTGCCCAATACAATCCCAACAGTGAAACATGGTGGTGGCAGCATCATGCTATGGGGGTGTTTTTCAGCTGCAGGGACAGGACGACTGGTTGCAATTGAAGGAAAGATGAATGCAGCCAAGTACAGAGATATCCTGGAAGAAAACCTCTTCCAGAGTGCTCAGGACCTCAGACTGGGCCGAAGGTTCACCTTCCAACAAGACAATGACCCTGAGCACACAGCTAAAATAACAAAGGAGTGGGTTCAGAACAACTCTGTGACCATTCTTGACTGGCCCAGCCAGAGCCCTGACCTAAACCCAACTGAGCATCTCTGGAGAGACCTGAAAATGGCTGTCCACCAACATTCACCATCCAACCTGACGGAACTGGAGAGGATCTGCAAGGAAGAATGGCAGAGGATCCCCAAATCCAGGTGTGGAAAAGTTGTTGCATCATTCCCAAGAAGACTCATGGCTGTACTAGCTCAAAAAGGTGCTTCTACTCAATACTGAGCAAAGGGTCTGAATACGTATGACCATGTGATATTTCAGTTTTTCTTTTTTAATAAATTTGCAAAATTTTCTATATTTTTGGGTTTTTTCTGTCAAGACGGGGTGCTGAGTGTACATTAATGAGAAATAACATGAACTTTTTTGATTTTAGCAAATGGCTGCAATGAAACA